>PITA01005981.1:0-104819 GCA_004023965.1 Spilogale gracilis
TCCAAAAAGAAGATGAACACATCAAAAAATGGGCAAGAGACATGAAGAGGCACTTCTCCATAGAAGACATACAAATGGCTAACAGACACATGAAAAAATGTTCAGCGTCACTAGCTATCAGGGAAATTCAAATCAAAACCACACTGAGATACCACCTTACACCAGTCAGAATGGCCAAAATTAACAAGACAGGAAACAAGTGTCGGAGAGGCTGTGGAGAAAGGGAAACTCTCTTACACTGTTGATGGGAATGCAAGTTGGTGCAGCCACTTTGGAAAACAGTGTGGAGATTCCTTAAAAAATTAAAAATAGAACTACCCCATGACCCTGCAATTGCATTACTGGACATTTACCCCAAAGATACAGATGTAGTGAAAAGAAGGGTCATATGTACCCTAATGTTCATAGCAGCAATGGCCACAATCGCCAAACTGTGGAAAGAGCCAAGGTGCCCATCAACAGACGAATGGATAAAGAAGATGTGGTACATATATACAATGGGATGCTACGCCTCCATCAGAAAGGATGAATATCCAACTTTTGTAGCAACATGGACTGGATTTGAAGAGATTATTCTGAGTGAAATAAGCCAAGTAGAAAAAATCAGGTATCACATGGTTTCACTTACTTGTGGTGCATAAGGGGTAATATAGAAGACAGTAGGAGAAGGAAAGTAAATGGGAAGTAGGGTAATTCAGGGAGAGAAACTCAACATGAGAGACTTTGGACACAGAAACAAACTGAGGGACTTGGAGTAAGGGGGTGGGGGATGGGAGAGCCTGGTGGTGGGTACTGAGGGCACCTATTGCATGGAGCACTGGTTGTGGGGCATGGGCAATGAATCTTGGAACACTGAAAAATAAAATAAATTTAAAGTTAAAAAATGTGGTAAATGACTTATTAGCCAACCACAAGTAAATTAGTGACAAAATCTGTACTTAAATTTTTGGTGCCTAATTTCTGGTCTAGGAATTTTTTCCCCACTACTCTCCTCTAGTAAATTTATGTTTTCATCAAGCAAATATCTCAATCATGAGATATTTCAGATAACCTTATAATATTTCACATAACCTTAGAATACTGTCTCAAAAACAGGATTTTCAATTCTAGATAAACCATGAACATTGTTTAAAATCCTAGTTCCTAATTCTTTCCTTTCTTCTTCTCTACAGTAACAGTTCTCATAACCACATTTAATAATCATGGATTTTGGGGAATAATATGGGGTGGAAATGGTAGAAAAGGAGAACAAGAGTTCAGGTAGATGGTTAAACCACTGGGTGAGTTAGAGAATCCACCTGGGTGAGTAGATTCGAGGGTGAGGCTGCATGGATGGGCTGAGACTTGGACACATTCGTTTGAATTTCCAGGTATGAAATCTACAAGGCAGTTGAATGTACAGTTCTGAAAACTCTGGAGAGCGGTTGGGCTGAACATATATTTGGTAGTTATTGGCATAGAGGTGGTACCAGAGTCTTGGGAATACATGAAATCAACCAAGGAAGTTTTGGGGAGCAAAGAGAAAGGAATGTGAAAGGTTAACCTTTCTGTGGATCAAGAAAGAGGAGACAAGAAGAAATACAGAAAGAAAAGTCAGACAGTTGTAGAAAAGCAGGAAAGGCAGTATCCTAAAAGCTAAGGGAAGAGAATCTCTCTTGTCTTCTCACCCCAACCTTGTCTTCTCCCAGGCTTTCCCATCTCAGTAACTGTCTCACTGTCTACCCAGCTGCTCAAGTAAGCAAACAAGTACCTTTCTGATTACCTCCCACCCCCAACCTCCTCCCATCAGCAAGTCTCATCAATTCAGCTCTTAATTATATATGGATTTCATCACTTTTCCTTCCATGGGCACCCAAGGGCTCCAAGACACTAACACCTCTCCCCTGGACAACTGTAACAGTCTTCTGAGTGGCCTCCCTGTTTCTGATCTGGTTTTCTTTCTACCTAGACCATACTCTACCTGGCAGACAGAACACTTTTACAAAAGCACAAATAAGATGATGGCATTCCCCTGATTAAAATACTCTGGTGGTTTCTCAGTGCACTTTGCCTAAAACCCAAACTTTATCATGACCTAAGTACTTAAGGCCCACATTTGGCCCCTGGACAGCTCTCCAACCCCTTCTGCACGTTCTCCCATTGCTGCTTACTAAATCCAACCAACAGTCTTTTCTCTGTTCTTTGAACATACCAAGTCCATGCTCCCCTGGGCCCTTGCCTTTGCTTATCTCTTTGTCTAAAGTGCTATCCCAGACCTATGCAAAACTAGATCTTATCCTTAGTTAGGCCTCAGCATAAATATTACCTCCAAAGAGAGGTCTTCCCTGACCTCTAATTAGATGACCACGCCATCTAATTACTAAACTCCTATTATATTAGTTTCCTAGGGCCACCATAACAAGGTATTTCAGACCAGGTGGCTTACAGGACAGAAGTTCATTGTCTCACTCTCTGGAGGTTAGAAGTCTAACATGAAGGTATTGTCATGGTTGGCTCCTTCTGAGGGCTGTGAAGGAGAATCTGATCTAGCCTTCTTTTCTTGGCTTGTACACGATTGTCTTTTTCCCAGGTCTCATCACATCATCTCCCTCTGTGTGAACTTCTTTGTGCAAATTTCCCCCTTTTTATAAGGAACCCATTCTTTTGAGTTACCATTCTAATGATCTTCAGCTTGGTTATCTCCATAAGGACTATTTCTAAATAAAGTCACACTCTGAGGTACTGGGGGTTAGGACTCCAACATCTGCAGGGATATAATTCGATCCACAATGCCCACACCCATGGTCATCACATTGCAGTTTCATTTTCCCCACAGCATTTGTCTTTATGTGAAATTACATGTTCATTTTCTGCTCACATTTTGTTATTTGTCTCTGGAAGCTCCACAGAACAGGAACCTTGCCTGCCTTTGGAGCAGACTCTGCTGGTGCCCCTGACATAGCCCGTGTTGCCATAGATACCAGCAGCTTCTCACTGCAAACCTCTGCAACGTCTGTCTGAGGCTTCCTCAAGCATGTTGGTCCTATAATCAGGCAGGCTGGAGATGTAAGAAGTTACTGACAGAGGAGAGGAGACAGAATACCTCCGTTTCCTCTCTCCCCTGTCAGGAACAATGCTGAAGTTTGTTTCTGCTGTCTCTCAGAGGTTCAAAGCAGGACTTAGCCAAATTACCCTTATTGCTCATGAATATACTTATATTGGCTTCCCCTCCTTCTCCGTTTACATCTTTACTCCCCTACCAGTGTGTCCAGAATCTCTCCCCAAATAAACTACTTACAGTGAATTCTTATCTCTGGGTCTGCTTCCTGGAGAAACATAACTGAATACTGTCTTTATCACTGTTTTCCTGGTACCTAAAACTGTACACAGTACATTTATGGTTAATGCTCAATAAACCATGATGAATTAATCCATAAAGAGTGGTGGTAATAGACATTATCAAATGCTGCAGAGAGAAGTCCAGTAGAAAATAACTTAAAAAAAAAATGTCAGTTTGGTAGTTGTGAGATCAGTAACCCACTGCTAGAGGAGTTTATTAGAATGGCAGGGGGCAAGTCTGATCGTGGTGGGCAAGATGAGGTGAAAAGTTAGGAGCCACAGACAGGAAAGAGTTAACTTCATATGACAGCGGGTTATAAGGAAACCTTTTTTTATTTTTCTGGTTGAGAACAATTTGAGCCTATTTGAGGCTGATGCAATGGAAAAGGAGGGAATGATGCTACAAGTGAGAAGAGGGGCTAACTGAAGGTCAAGGTCTAGGATGATAAATTAGAGGCTGGGTTTGTGAGTACAGGAGGAGGAATTAGCATATGAAAATAGAGGCCTCTGGTCTTCCAAGAAGGGAGGCAGGAGGTAAGAATTGATACAGAAACAAGAAGAAATATATAGTAATACTCTTCCCCCCCTCAAAAGTGACAGGAGTTCATTACAGAACATTTGCAACAGTAACTAAATTTATTAAGTACTTACAATATTTCAGGCTCTGATATATGTGCTTTATATGTGTTAACTCATTTACTCCTCATTCTATCATATGAAGCAGGCACTGTTTCTATCTCTTTATTATAGAGGAGAGAGTCTGAGTCAATTGCCCAAGGTCACAAAAGTGGCAGGCCAGGATGTGAACCTACCTTGTCTAGCTCTGCCATCATTCTGTACTAAACGCAAAGGACAGCCCAAAAGGAAAATTTGTCCATGAGAGAGAATAAATAAACACATATGAAATACTTAGATACAGAAATCACCAGTTCACTGCCATTGCTTCCCTTTTCTCAGGGAAGTAGGTGGGGACACTGAAGCAAGGAATGGGGGTAAGTATGACTCATTAATAGAAATAGTTTGAAGATGTTGTTTCTGGAAAAGGAGAAAGGAACTGATGAGGAATTTTGAACGGAACTGATGAGGAATTTTGAACAGTGCTGAAGAGTCAGCTTGAGGTTGCAAATATTAAATTGGGGGAAGATCAATCAACATGGTTCAGTGATTTTTCTCAGGGGCATGGAACTAGTGGTTGGGGTAGACTTTGCCATAGGAGATCCACAGAAAGTCAAGAGAAATTGATAGTCTTTTTTTTTTTTTTTTTTAAGATTTTACTTATTTATTTATTTGAGAGAGACAGTGAGAGAGAGAGCATGAGAGGGGAGAAGTTCAGAGGAAGAAGCAGACTCCTGGTGAAGCTGGGAGCCTGTTGTGGGACTCGATCCTGGGCCTCCGGGATCATGACCTGAGCTGAAGGCAGTGGCTTAACCAACTGAGACACCCAGGTGCTCTGAGAAATTGATAGTCTTAAAGAGGGTGTGGTTGAAATGACGGCATCTTTGTTTGGGATCCTTGAAGGCAGACCTCGGGGCATATATTTGAGAGCAAGTAGTTTACTGGGAGATGATTATAGGACAAGTGCTGGTAGGGGAGGGCAGGAAGTGTGACAGCAGAGGGACAAAGGCGTGCACAATAAAGGATGTGCACTGTAGACAGTGTGAGCTTCATCCTGATGACGGACTCTGGGAGCCAGTGTGGGAAAACATCTCAGTTATCTCCTCTGAGGGGATTCCCATTAGCTAACCGTCTGCTCCAGGGGTAACCATGCGGAAGCGAGAGCTGTGACACCTGGAGATACAGAGAACTTGGATAGCCAGAGAAAGACTTCAGGCAAACAGATGTTGGCTGTTGCGGGTCTGGTCTCCTGGTGCCCACGGGAGAATAAAGCCTGAGGGGATAAAGCCCAGACATCAAGAGTATCTGCCTCAGACAGACCATGGATTTGTGGTTGGGTCAGAGGGGTAGCAAACCTGTAAGAAGCCTAGGAGAAGCCTAGCAGGGGAACAGTTGGATGAACACCTTTTTGAAAATTATTTTAAATAGGTAACATTGGCACATGGAATAAAATCCAAGTATGAAAGAATACGCAGTGAAAAGGAAATCTTTTCTCATCATCTGTCTCTGTCTTCCATTGTTGTTAGTGTCCTGTATATCCTTTAGAGATAATACAGTAGGTACCATGTTTGTATATGTATTATAGATATTATATACACGTATTTATATTGTAGGTATAGGTATTATATATACAAACTAGGGACAGTTAGTGGGTCTATGTCAATATCTATATATCTATATCTATCTGGTTTTTACATTAATTAACCCATATAAGTAGTAGTATATAATATACTCTGCCTCTTTTATAAGGATATCTTAGGGGAACCTTTCATATTATTGCATATAGATTTGCCTCAATTTTTTAAATAACTGCCTAATGTTCAAATTTATATATGGATTTACTTAATGAGTCTTTTATTGATAAGTTTTTTTTAAGTTTTCTTTTTTTCCTGAAGTAATCATTCTTATACATGTGTCCTATTGAGCACACTCCAGTGATCTATAGGATAAATTCCTAGGACTAGCATTGCTTGGCCAAAGGGCATGTGCATCTAAAATATTAATAGATAGTGCTGAATTTCTTTGAACCAATGTACACACCCATGGGATTGACCACTATAATGAGGTCAAAGAGCAGAAGCACAGGAATAGGGAGGATAAGAGGGAGGGGCAGTCGGACAATGAAATGTCAGATGAGATTCTGGTGTAGTAGTTCCATTCCTGCCAAGGTCCAGGGTTTGGCCATACCAGGAAGTTATTGGCCTGGAGTGGTGTGCAGGTGAATGCCAATGATGCAGAAGTCAAGGAACTATGAGGTATCAGAATAACACCCAGATGGTGAGCCAGCCAGTCTATCCTGGGGTTTGTCGTTATATTAAGTTGTGAAATGCAATAGGAAAACCTTCAGTTTTATTATTTATGCATTTATCTTACAAGATTTATTTATTTATTTTGGAGAGACAGAGAGAGAGAGATGCACAGGAGGAGGTGGCCGAGGGAGAGGGAGAGAATTTCAAGCAGACTCCCTGCTGAGTGTGGAGCCCCATGTGGGACTCAATCTCACAATCCTGAGATCATGATCTGAGCTGAAGTCAAGAGTTGGAGGCTTAACAGAGAGCAACCCAGGTGCCCCTCAGCTTCCCTTTAAATCTAGCAAGGAAAAGGTGCCAGGTGCCTACCAGTCCTTTCTACTCTATGGAGCAGAACACTCTTCACACTTGAGCTGAGGGAAAAGTACAACAATCAACATGGCAGTCCATGGGGACAGTGATGATGTCTCTCTCTCTCTCTCTCTCTCTCTCTCTCTCTCTTTTTATGACGGCACCTGTGGCAGTGTGACTGGCAGGGCTGTTCTCCTAA
This sequence comes from Spilogale gracilis, assembly GCA_004023965.1. Classification (NCBI taxonomy): domain Eukaryota; kingdom Metazoa; phylum Chordata; class Mammalia; order Carnivora; family Mephitidae; genus Spilogale; species Spilogale gracilis. The sequence continues at coordinate 6,733 of PITA01005981.1, forward strand.
ATCCTGCAGCTTTGAGTGAATATCACTTGGACCTGTGGGTAACTCATTTCCCAACATCTCCAGTCTTCTAAGCCTTGCTGGTATTGTCAGACCAACCCTGGCCTGGGCACCCTTTTCTTGGTAAGAAAACCAATAACAATAATACCAGCAATAGAGGGTAATGTGCTAAATCAGTTAGGATTTGTGTTCAGCTGCAGGCAGTTTAAACATTGGTTTAAACCAGAGATGAGTTCTCTTTTCTCTTGGGTAACATAGAGTCCAGAGATAAGCCTTCCACAAAAGGAATAGAAGTTCCAGAATGCCAGTGGTGTCTCGGACTTCTTTCTGCTCTGCTTTCCCAGTGCTGACTTCTGCCTGGTAGTATCCAGATGGCTGCTAGAATGTTAGCCATCATGCCCTTGTTCCATTCTGGAAGAAGGAAGACAGGGTCAAAGGTAAAGGGAGCATGGCAGATGAATCAGCATTCCCCACCCCTACCTTTTAATGAACTTTCCCAGAAACCCCACTGAATAATGGAACATAAATCTCATTGCATAGAGTAGTGAGTCACATGGTCACCCTTATCTGAATCAGGGTCATCATAAGTCAGTGGCACTTACGTATGTCTATATAGTCGTGTAACATCGCTGTCATCCAATTCTAGTAAGTCATCATTTGAAATAGAAACTCTACCCACTGAACAGTACCTTTCCCTCCCTATCTCCTCTAAGCCACTGTTAACCTTTCTTGTACTTTCTGTATGTATGAATTTGCATATTTTAGATATTTCATATAAGTGATTATACAATATTTTCCTTTTGAGACATACTGACTTAGCATAATGTTTTCAGGTTTCATTCACATTGTAGCATGTGTCAGCACTTCGTTTCATTTCATTTTATTTTATTATTTTATTTTGTTTTATTTTATTTTATTTTATTTTATTTTATTTTATTTTATTTTATTTTATTTTATTTTATTTTATTTTATTTTATTTTATTTTATTTATTTTACAGAGTGAAACACAGCGAGAGAGGGAACACAAGCAGGGGGAGTGAGAGAGGGAGAAGCAGGTCCCGCCGAGCAGGGAGCCTGATGTGGGGCTCGATCCCAGGTCTCCAGGATCATGACCTGAGCCAAAGGCAGTTGCTTAACCAACTGAGCCACCCAGGCGCCCCAGCACTTCGTTTCTTTTTATGGCTGAACAATATTCCATTGTGTGGAAATACCACATTTTGTTCATCCATTTGTCTGTCAGTGGACATTTGGGTTCTGTCTTCGCCTGTTTAGGCTGCTGTAGAAAGTACTGATTCTGGTGGCTGGAAGTGCTGGCATGTCGGGTCCTGGTAAAAATCCTCTTCTGGGCTGCAGAAGAAAATGTCTTGTTCTGTCCTTATATGGCGGAAAGGGTGAGGGATCTCTGTGAGACCTGTTTTTAGGGGGACATGAATCCTATTCATGAGAGGTCTCCCCTAGTGACCTAATCATTTCCCAAAGGCCTCATCTCTTCTCTTTGTGTATGTATGTATGTTCATGTTTTATCGCTTTAGAAATAATTCTTCCCTATCTCTTAATAGCATCACATTGGACATCGGGATTTCAACCTATTAGGGAGACACAAAACATTGGGACCATCGCAGGCTGCTTCTAGCATTTGGCTATTTTAAATCATGCTGCTGTGAACACTGGTGTACAGATACCTATTCGAGTCCCTACTTTCAATTTTTCTGTGTGTGCACCTAGGACTGGCTGGTATATGTGGTAATTCCACGTTTAGCCTTTTGAGGAGCCAGAAAATGCACTTTACATTCTGTATTTGTTTAGTTTTTATGAACTTTCAATTGTCAAGACCACACATGGAAATTCTACTAGAGAGGAGCATCCTACTTTAGATCCAACACATTGATGCTGCCCACTGAGTAGTGCCCTTCTGGGTAGGGGACATCTGCATAGTGTACACTAAAGTGAGCTGGATGGAGTTATCTCCATTTTAGAAATGGGTAACAAATAAAAGGCTAAGTTACTTTTCTCTTGGTAATGAGTGCTCCACTAACTTTCCCTAGCTCTGTCCCCAGGAAGCCTCACCATGCACCTGTGGGGAGGCTTACTGGGCGTAAACTGGGTTCCCTTGACTGGTGTGGACTTGGGAACACCACACCAAAAGGTTCCAGGCAGGAGCTATCTCCACCCCTATACTCAACCTCAAACCAACCTGTCACAGATTTATCAAAAAGATGGAAGATGACCTTAGTTATTCCATGATTCAGTAATAGTTCTAAGCGTGGTATCAGTATAGTAGGTAACAATATGGCCCTGAGTTAGATGGTTTGTTTCAGATGCCAGCTCTACAATCTGTATGTTGTGTGATCTTTATGGGAATTATTTAACTTCTCTGTGCCTCAGCTTCCTCATCTGTAAACTGAGGATTCATAATAGTGCTTTACTTTTCATATGACTATTGTGAGGGTTACCTGAGTTAACACAGTTAAGAAGTGTTTTAGAAAGATGCCTGAACTCTTGAAAGGCTCTGTAAGTGAGGGTAGTGTTAGCAGTATTGACGTTATGATTATACCCAGGAAGTGTAAATTCTATAAACCATTATAGTTAACAGCAAACTAACTATGAATCAGTATTTTTTAAAAAAAGAACAAAATTACGACACACATGAACAAAACATGGAGAGACACACCCAGATGGGTGGAAGAAGTCACTTTTCATTATCGTTGGTCTGATGTAACCAACCTGAAAAATGCTAAGTATTTGGCCTCTTAAAAATTTTTTTTTAAATTAATTATTTGGGGGGGTGAGGGGAAGAGGGAGAAGAAGAAAGGGAGAGAAAAATCAAGCAGACTTCCCACTGTGGGCTCCGCACATTGCAGGAATTGATCTCACAACCCTGAGATCATGACCTGAGCAGAAATCAAGAGTAGGACGCTTAACCAACTGAGCCACCTGAACATCCCTTGGCTTTTTAAATTTGTTTCTCACCTCCAAATTGGAGATAACTAGTATTTCATTGCATTGTTGTGGGGATTTACTGAGACAAAGATAGGACTTTATAAATTATTATCACTAAATAAATATAAACACTTAACAATATGAAGCAGCCCTTAGCTACAACTGTCATTGTTCAAATGGATTTCATGTTTGTGACCGGGCTTGGCATAATACCAAGGGAGGCTGTGGAAAACATGGAGGAGCTTAAGAAGCCAAGGACAGACATGATGAAGAGTTAGAGCTTCTATGCACTGCACTGGACCAAATTAGAATCTGCCCACTGAGGATGTGGGTAGGATGAACCAGGGTCTGAGGAATTTGGGCTAATTTTTATACAGCATTGAAATTAAAATACCAGAAAGAGTTCTTAAAGAAAATGGTGAAATCTAAGTCTTTCTCCATGATTACCCAATAGAACAGAGAAAGAAGCTACACAGCCAGTCCGTGGTCATAGCCAAGATGGGGGTGGACTGGAGGCTCGCCGGCCTTGAGGCAGCCTCGTTACCGCGACTAACCATTTCTGTGACGTCATCTGGAACCAAGTATTTATTTAGCAGTCACCTTGCGCCATCTATAGGTCAGTATGCTTCCTTGCAATTTGAGGACCGTAAGCCACTGTGACACCTTCAGATACATGGTGGTTGGTTTTAGTTTTGTGACAGCCTTATTCAATGCTTTGGTTTACTTGTTTTTATTTTATGTAGATTCGATACTTTTTGTGACTTTCAAGAATCCTCTCTTTGTAACCAAGGAGAAATTTTGCCTTGGGGTGAAGATGTGCTTGAAGAAGGACCAGGAAGCCTAGATTCCATTTGGTGATGTGTTTCTATACCCAGGGAATCCTCTCCTCTGTTAAAATGACTAAGATGACATTTTAAAAAATCCTGTGAAAACTTGCATTTTCCCACAGTTTATTGGAAAAAGGGATGGGCCAGGAGCTTGAGCCATTTCTGCTTTCGATTGTCCTATGTTTTATTCTTGGTGCCAACTAGCATAATGAAGGCTGCTGATTAGGACAAAGGAATCCTTGGGTGTTGTGAAGGGAAATCAGGGAGGACTGTCTGGAGGGATTGAAATGGGTTCTGAATTTTAGGAAATGAGAGCTACAGGAAAGGAGGAAAAGGTCACATGCCTTCTGTGTCAGTTTGAGCCTTTTCTGCTTTCGATTGTCCTATGTTTTATTCTTGGTGCCAACTGGCATCATGAAGGCTGCTGATTAAGACAAAGGAACCCTTAGGTGTTGTGAAGGGAAATCAGAGAGGACTGTCTGGAAGGGGTGAGGTGGGTTCTGGATTTTAGGAAATGAGAGCCACAGGAAAGGAGGAAAAGGCCACATGCCCTCTGTGTCTGTAATTCAAGAGGACCTCCCATAGAAAGAAAAACTGGTTTGCATTCAGTCTCCATGTCTATGGCACCCATTTGTTTCAGTGCTAAGCTTCCTTGTCCTCTCTGGGGTTGGACCATGCTGGTGGTCTCTTTTAGTTTCTGGAAACCACTACGGTCTCTATTACTAGGGGCTTTTGCGGCTGCTGCCCGCCCCCCCCTCTGCTTGTAACACTCCTTATTCTGGGAAGTCTTCTTCATCCCATAGCTTTTGGTTTACCAGTCACTTCCTGGCCTTGCCTGGTCCCCTTGTGCATACCGCACACTACGTTCCTACCTCTTTTGGAAGTAACATCACACTTATAGGGCTATAGGTTCTACATCTGTCTTCTGTATTGCAGGTGGGACACCCGTTCTGTATCCCCGTTCTCCAATAAGTGGCACCTGGAGCCATCAGGAGGGAAGAAGAGCAGCAAAATTATACAATTAAGTTTTCTTTGGAGGTTTGTCTTAGAAACCAAGCAAAAGATAACCAAATGTGCCCAATCATTAACTAATGGTAGGGCTGGAAGAGAAAATGTTGTGGGCTGTTTTCCCAGCACAGTAATAGGGCACGCCTCTGTTTTCTGATCCTGTGGGGAAAAGGGGAAACACTCTGGATGGTGGAGGGGAGCTATTTTTACTTCTACCCCTGAGGGTGGATTAGCTTAGTGACCACACAGAGAGGCTGCTAACTGGAGCATGACAAGACCATCAGACTCAGGAAGGGAGAGAGAAATTTTTTCCATCAATGAATTGAGAAAAATCATTTCCCAGACTGCAGAGAAGAATTGGAAAAATTACGTCCATAACGCAGTCCTTTAAAACATGTACTAATAATATGTAATAAACTATAAATAAACTACAAAGAAGGCTGTGCTGACGTGGAGTCTGTTGAGCCCAACTGTAGAGCTGAGCATTTCGAATTGGGAGGCGGTAAGAGAGAAGGGGCCAAGCGATCCAAGTCTATGCTTCTTTTTTATTTTGTTATGAATACAGTAAAATCTTGGGGTTGTGTTCAAAATAGTAATAATATATGATTTTGAAGGCAGAAAAGAGAAATGGAGTTCCATGAGGTGATTGGAGGTCAGTCCAGGAAAGGGGAGAGTGTTAGGACTGGAGCCAAACCAACGAGGCAGAGTCTGGAGGAGGACCTGCGGCTTAGAGTCTGTGGTGTGCTCAAGGTCCCCAGGGGGGTGGCCCAGCTGTTAGGGGGTACCTGGCTTCACAGTTAGTGTCAAGATTGTCCTGGAAAACTTTGCAGAATTCTGTAGGCAACTGTTGCCTCGCCTGTCCCAGGGCCACGTGAGAGTCCTGTCGGCATTATTTGAGGCTCATGAGAGAATTGCTTTGGGTCACCAGGGGAAACACTTGGTTTTGCAAAGGTGGGACAAAAATAGGTGTTGCAGTTTGCATCCAGTCCTGGTTGCTTGACTCCTGGTTGGCTGAAGAGATGTGAGGATACCAAGGGGAGGGCAAGACACTAGGTCTTGATGGCTGTACCCTGGTGGGAGTGTGCTTCCTAGGTAATGAGGTCAAGGTATAAGGGGTGTTGGTGACACCCCTTTAAAGTTTAGAAAACCTATATAGGCTCAGAAGGAGTTGCTTATGCTATTCCCACAGAGTTGACTAGAATCTTTGAATCCAAAATGGCTAACACCATGATCCTTTTTTGACAGGGAAAATCCTCAAGTGTTGGATTTAGGAATATGTCATGAGTTTCAACCGGCCATACAATATTTCATGGCTCCTTTTATCATTCTAAAGCCCTCCCTTGCTAATCAAGATCTGGCCCTTCAGAGTTTCTTCTGAAGAACCCATCCTTTAGTGGCTGCATGAGGCAGTGGAAAAGAGCACTGATTTGGTGGGGGAGTCTGGGCCCCACTCCCACCCGGATTCACTGTGACCAGTCTCCAAGAGCAAGTCACGTTACCCATCTGGAGCCCAACCTCCTCACTGTAAGACGAGGGAGTTAATATTCCTTTCATGTTTCACATTCTATAATTCTATGATCCGTAACTGGATGTAGTGATGTAGCTTGGTTCTAGAATACAAATAGAGGCATCCCTCCTTTATTCATGAACATGATTCAAGGAACACATCCCCCTAAAATTCATATGTTGGCGCTCTAAACCCCAGAGTGACTGCATTTGGAGATGGGGTCTGTAAGGAGTTAATTAAGGTTAAATTAGATCAAAAGTGTGGGTCTTAATCCAATAGGACTGCTGTCCTTACAAGAAGAGAAAGACCCTCTCTCTCTCTTTCTGCTTGTGCACAGAGGAAACAGAGTGTGTTTGGCTGCCTGCAACCCAAGAAGAGAGCTCTCACCAGATGCCAACCCTACCGACCCCTTGATCTTCCAGTCCCTAAGACTGTGAGAAAATAATTTTCTGTTCCTTAAGCCACCTAGCCTATGGCATTCTGTTATGGCAGCCCAAGAAGATTAAATCATTTCCTCAGCCCTCAAGAACTAGACAATGATTTATTGGTCTGTGGCTTCTGGGTGAGTTTGCATGTAACTTTTTCCTTTGACAAAGGGACAGCAAAATAAATTGCATCCTGGAAAAGAAGACGTTCCTTTGCTGGAGCATATATAGGCCATGTCTCTTAAGGGCCTAGTGACCAAGTCTTTCTCAAGGTGGAGTCATGGATGTCTCTAGGGGTATTTTCTCTCACAACACCTGGGTATACAGCAATTCAACTCAATTCCGACGTCATCCACCTCGAGTTAGCCTCAGATGCAGCAAGTTGAAGGACTGCCCTCACATCAGACGCCCACTGCAATTGCCAGGCCTCCTGAACTACTGACCAACCAGCTATCAATCAGGGGTTCTTATGACCCCCTCCTGAGTTTTGGCAGTTTGCAAAAATGGCTCACAGAACTCAGGAAAACTTTACTTACATTTACTGGTCTATTATAAAGGATACAACCATGAAATAGAAAATGGAAGAGATAAATAGGGCAAGTTATGAGGGACGTGTGGCACAGATTCCACACCCTCTTTGGCCACTCAATTTTCCCAGCACTTCAATGTATTTACCAACCCAGAAGCTCTCCCAAACTCATTGTTCAAGAGTTTTTATAACCTGGGGTGCCTGGGTGGTGCAGTTGGTTAAGTGTCTGACTCGGCTTCTGCTCAGGTTGTGATCTGAGGGTTATGGGATTGAGCCCCAAGTCGGGCTCAGTGTGCAGTCTGCTTAAGACTCTCTCTCTCTCTCTCCCTCTACCCCTCCCCACCTCTCTCTAAAATAAATAAATCTTAAAAAAATAGTTTTTATAACCCAATTTCTGGTCTTTCTCTCCTTTTCACCAAGGTCAGTGTGTGGGGCAGACTGTTTCAACCCATTGATCACTTCTTTTTGATGATGAGCTCCATCTTGAGGCTAGCTAAAGGTCTGAAGTCACTTTATTAGCATGAACTCAGGGGTGATTGAAAGGGGGCTCATTATGAATAATAAAAGACACTTCTATTACTCAGGAATTTCCAAGGGTTTTAGAAGCTTTGTGTCAGGAACCAGGGATAAAGACCAAATGTATTACTTATTAAACTATAATGCCCAATGTATATAATACTTAGTCTTGGGTGGTCCCCTTGTGGTTTGTGGTTGAGCTTGTGGGGCTACTTTCTGAGCAAAAACTGAACACAGAAATCTGGAAAAGATGTTACTGACTCAAGAAGTTTTCTGTAACTTCTGACAAAATATCTTGGTTGTGGGCATTGGATAGAGTAGACAGCTGTGGGACAAGTGTACTGTAGGATTTCCAGGAGGGAACGTCTACACTGTGACCCAAAGGCCTAGGTCACAGGACAAAGAACATGGAGGTGTGGAAAGTCAGGCATGTAGGTCTTTTCTTCCTTGGGTGTCCCCAGTTTGAGGCTTGGCAACAGATGGACAGTGAGTAATCTCTCAGGATCCACTGTTCCAAGGACTCACAGAGGAGAAGCGGAAGCAGGCAAGAAGCAAAAGAGCAGGACACCCAATATGGGGCGAGGCTCTCCCTGTGGGGGATCTGAGGGATATGAAGACCCAAAGTAACAGCAATGTGAGTGTCCGTGGACTTGATCTGGACCTGAGCTTTCTTTGGGGAAGTGGCATATCTCGTCCAGGCTTTCCTGGTGAAACAAGATGTTGATGTTACTCAGTGGAGTGGAGAATGCAGGGTGAAGGGACGATTGTAGGTTCCTAGGACTACACGGTTCCTGGTCCTGCTGTGAGCATCATGCCCATGGGCTTGGACGGCCCCAGACCCAGATAGCCATACCCAGGGCCTGTGCTGAAATCTTACTGATTCTCATTCTTGGTATTGGAAGTGTGTTTAATTTGGGGAAAAAAATAAACAAAAAACATAGTGAAATCTGACTTATCATATGATACTCTCAGAGCTGAGTGTGAAACAAAGTTATTTCCTTCCCTTTTATCAAGCACTGCCACATCTGTATCAGAGTTCACAATGCCATTCCAAAGGCATTTGCTGAGAATCTTGGGGGTGAAGTTTTTTTTTTTTTTTCTGAATCCTCATAGAAATATTTTTAAAGAGTAGGTACATCTTACAGTTTTCTCTTCATGAAAGTTTGATATCTATGGGCCAGATGGAGATTTTTCTGTATTCAGAATATTGAATTTTCCAGAGTGCATGTGGGATTTTACTGAATAAGTGTATACAAGAGTGCATAGATACATTTTTTTCTATGTAGGAGAATAAATTCTTTTCATGCACTTTAGAAGTATTTTGTTTATTTGTTTTTAATATTTTTTATTAACATATAATGTGTTATTTGCTTCAGGGAAAACATTTAAAAAACAGATTTTGCAAATGAAACATTTATTATGAGGAAGTATCAAAAAATGTAACACTTCAAATTAATTGGAGTACTGTAAGAGTATCTAACATGATATTTCTGTAAATGTAGGAATGTTAAAGCCTGCAGTCTAATTCACTGCTGAGTCCACAACAAACCTCACTGGGTACTCTATATACGGTACATCCTTGCTCAAATTTTGTTGAATTAGCTTTTTTCTTTCTTTCTTTCTCTCTTTCTTTCTTTCTTTCTTTCTTTCTTTCTTTCTTTCTTTCTTTCTTTCTCTCTCTCTCTCTCTCTCTCTCTCTCTCTTTCTTTCTTTCTTTTTTAACAAGAAAATAGTCTGAACCACTTATTTGAATACCTCTAGAATTACTTTAACAGAATTGGGAGCCTTATTTTAAACAGACCCAAGGGAGCACAGATTTTTAATTTGTGGTTTTAAATATTCACAGTTCATGGATGCCTGTTGCTTCCGCCTCTTGACAGTTCCGCATGCTGCCCAGTACCGTTCATTGCTTTGATCTGTTTTCTTTTATGCTCCACTGGACATGTAGCTCTGTGGGCTAAGCGATTAAAAGCTCCCTACAGGTGGCCAGCTCTGAAAAGAAGGAGAGATCATTTCAGACCTAAGACTCTCCAGAGGTGGGGATAGCCCCATTCCAGCTTTCTGAATCTTTATTTTCTCCTTCGGTGCTCAGTCTGTCGGAGATTCTGTCTTGGTTGTGGGCAGTATAGACTCCAGCTGATTTTTAACTCATTTATTAAAATGGCTTTGGGTGGCTGGTAGGGTTCCTGGCAGAGCTAGAGAGCTAGCTAGGTGTGGAGCTGGCGGAGGAAGGCGCGGGGACTGCCATCAGGCCGTGCAGCGCTCTGGGGAGGACTCCGCGGCAGCTGCCCAGGCCAGGAGCTGGACTGGAAACCATTGCCATGGAAACACCATCCTGCTGCCACTGCCCCCCTCCAGAGAGGGGCTCTGAGTTACTGTTGCTTTGTGTCACTAAGCACTTGCCTCACACTCCAGAGTGGGTGCTTCAGATTGGTGGATGCTAGATCCTGCGCCCGTGACTACCTGGAAGGGATGCCTGGAAAGGCCGTGGCTGGCATTTCCTTTTTTAGAGTAGCAAGTGGGCCCTGCTTCACATGAAAACTCCTAAGCAAGGCAGGTCCTCAAATACAGGCAGGACCCTCAAATGGTATGCAACCAGGAGAAGTGACACCTGTCCATGATATGAACTAAATTAAACTATATTACCCGCCCCCTGCCACCCCAAAGAGGATTAAAAACCTTGCTCTACACAGATCATTAAAAAACAAAACAAGTGGTGCCTGGGTGGCTCAGTCCTTCAGCATCTTCCTTCAGCTCAGGTCATGATCCCAGGGTCCTAGGATGAGCCCTGCATTGGGCTCCGTGCTGCGTGGGAAGCCTGCTTCTCCCTTTCTCACTCCCCCTGCTTGTGTTCCCTCTCTAGCTGTGTTTCTCTCTGTCAAATAAATAAAATAGTAAAAAAAAATTTAACACCACCCCCCCAAAACGCAAAATGATACCTGCCATTGAAAACCTTCACTACGTGTGAATGATTTCAAAAGTAATTGTTTAAAGTTTATTATTCTAGAAACCTTCAGCTTCATCTAAATACTTTCTTTAAGGGAATTTCATTTATTCTTTTCCCCTTTTTTGAATTCTACATTATTGGTGCGTGAAGATATTGGATTGGAATGGGTTACAGGTGTTTTCCATTCATGGAGACTGTTAATTTGTACATAGGAGTTATGTTTCTAGAAACTTCTAAATTGGGGAGCTTAAGTCCTTAAAGCTTATGGGGGGACAATCAGGTTTCCTTAAGTCAGTTTAGGCAATATCTCCTTGAATTTTATAAGAAATCAGAAATAGAATCAGATGAGTCACTTTTATTTAGGGGATAAAAAAAAGGTGTCATATCTCACATGATTTGTACTGGGTCACTTTGGCACTGAAGAGTTCCAGTTCATTTCCGTTCACCCTTACATGGGGGTGCAGTCTCAGAGGGCAAAGCATTTGGCATAATGGTGAGAAAAGGAGAGAGTGATGTGGCAGGAAGAGTGACAAGCCAGGGAATGGAGCTTCCCAAATTGTGTTAGAGAAGCCATTTTACTCTCTGGAGAAACCCCTCCCCACCTAGACCATGTTGATCTTGGTATAGTTATTTTAGACAGTTCAACATTGTTGTAACAAATGAATTGGAAATTGTTCTAAGATAATTTCCACCATCCCACTGACAATAGCAAGTCTTGATCAAGAGTGAAAGGAGAGTAGGTCAATGAGATAGGAGAAAATTACTCATTTTAGATATTTAACTTACATTATCATTTAGTTAATTAGCCAATTAGTTCATTTACTCCATAACCATTTACTAAGACCCTATCACATACTATTATGTTTATTATTTATTACATTTGTTACCTCATTTAATAATCCTTCTAACAACCCTATTTTATGAAGTAGATTTAATTCCTTCCCCTACTTGAGAGATAAGAAAACCAAAGCCCAGTTAGCTTAAGAGGTTTTGGTTTTGGTCAGAATTTTATAGAATGAGGTAGAATAGCATGTCTTCCAATCACGTCTTCTTTTGAACTTTTGAACTTTTTAGGTCATTATCATTGCATTCCTAGAATGTGATCTTCAATGATGAGTGCATCTCTGACTACCACACACTATGCAAACTGGGAGGAGAAGAAAAGATCTCATGGGCAGATTGAGAAGAGTGGTTTCATTTATGTAAGGGATGCGTGTTCTATGTCAGCTTAATATTGACCCAGGAGAGCATGACATCACCATGCCAACTGGAAACAGGGAAAGACATCACTTGGAAGGCCCTTTGGTGATGGGAACGTGCGTGGTGGCAGCACACGTGCTTCCCCTTCCACCTCCCCCAGTGCTGCCAGAATATGGCTAGGTTAGAGCCTGTGCAGGGGCCTGCATAGTGGCTCCAGCCCCAGGGTCCGTTGGTGGTGGGCTGTATTCTACTGCTGCCCTAACAAATTAGCACATATTTAGCAACTTAATACTCCTCTATTATCTTACAGTCGTATGTGTCAGAAACCTGGGCACACATGGCTCAGCTGGTCGTGTTCTAGATTCCACGAGACCAAAACCGAGGTTTGGGTGGGGCTCTGTTCCTTTCTGGAGGCTCTGGGATGAACCTGTTTATAAGCTCATTCAGATTGCTGACAAAAGCCAGTTTCACGGACTCTAAGAATGAAGCTCCATTTCCTTGCTGGCTCTTAGCCAGGTGTCCTTCTGTACCTCTACACCCTACCCATAGTCCTGGGCTTACAGCCTTCTTTCATCCATTTTTCTTCCCTTCCTTCTTTCCTTCCTTCCTTCCTTCCTTCCTTCCTTCCTTCCTTCCTTCCTTCCTCCCTCCCTCCCTCCCTTCCATCCTTCCTTCTTTATTTCTTTATTTCTTTTTCTTTCTTCATTCTTTTTTTCTTTATTTCTCTCTCTTTCAGATTTATTGATTTATTTGAGAGAGAAAGGGAGACAGCATGAGCGGGAGGGACAGAGGGAGAGGGAGAATCTCCATTAGACTCCATGGTAAGTGTGGAGCCTGACATGGGGCTCGATTTCAAGACGCTGAGATCATGATCCGAGCCAAAACCAAAAGTCCAATGATTAACTGATTGCAGCATCCAGGTACCCCAATTTTCATCCGTTTTCAAAGCTGACAGCAGCAGGTTGAGTCGTTCTCATACTTTGAATCTCTCTGATTTTTACTTCTGCCTCATTTCTCTTCTGCTTTCAGATGGAGGAAGTTCTCTGCTTTTAAGGTTTCATGTGATTAGATTGGGCCCACCTAGACAATGTAGGCTAATTTCCCCATTTAAAGTCTGTATCTTAATTACATCTGCAAAGTCCCTCCTGCCATGTAACACAAGAAATTTAGAGGTTCCAGGGACTGGAGTGTGAATATCTTTGGGACCATCATTCTGCCTTCCAACAAGGGTTGCTGGTAGGCCTAAAGCACTGAATTCATCATGTATGCAATATGACTAATCTTCACTTCAAATCAAGATATCAGCCCCATTCGGGGGGACGGGGGCAGTGTTGCATGAAGCCATGAAAGAAATACTCTACCAGCCAGCAGGGAAGATCCACTCACCAGGCTGCTGCCTTGGAGTGAGGCCTGGCCATGGGGCTGAGGGCTACCATGTGGCACATTCACAGAGCTCTTTGTGTCATATGGTAGGTTGGTGCACATCTCCAAAGGGAGAAACAGAAACTGGAGCCAACAAAGTTCCCTGTTTAGGCTCCTGCCTGGATGGTACTACTGATTCTTGGTGTACCTAGATATTGGAGGGGAACTCAAGGAAGGCATTCTAAAATGTAGGGGTCCTCCGAGACGGGTCAGGTTCTAAGGACAAGGCAGTACTGCTTCCAACAACGAAGCTGACCAAAGCTTAACTATTTTATTATTCATGTAATATCTGTAGACTAAAGTTCAATGCCCTGTTGGGGTTTTCCCTCATCAGGAAGTGGTGTGTGACAGCACAGAAGCTTTCATATCAGCCAGCCTTGGTTCAAGTTCCAGATATACCCCATATTGGCTGGATGATCATAGGTGATCAACTTAATCACATGAGCCATGGTTTCTTTACCTATATGGCAAAGTGAAGGCAATTACAGTGAACACTGGCATTCAAAAGAATGACAGATGGCATAGCTACTTTAGACTCTTATATGTTTATTATTGCCACCTTTAACATTGTGATGATTAAGTGAGATGACATTTATAAAACACTTGGTATATAATAAGCATTCCATAACTTTCAATAATAAACATTAACTGCGCCCCGTGGTGGGTTGATAAATGTTTAACAACTGGCTCTCTGGGGGAGGAGAGGAGGAGGACTTGAAGTATCTGCAATTTCCATGGTATGCATACTCCCACGATGGCTAATTTTGAACTACCAACATGGTGTCACTGATCAGGGAGCTGTGAAGCAATGTTACCAGCTGGGTCTCCTGGGAAGGTGGGAGCCAGCTCCAGCACCCACTGGTTGAGCTCTTATTGTGAGCCAGGCACAGTATTCATGCTGGAGACAGTGATGGAAATGACGGAGCTCATAGTTCTCATCTTTGCTCTCTTCCCCTTCCCCATCCAAAAGTGCAGTCCTCCAAAATACTTGGTAAATAAGATATGGTTCTAGGTAGGGAAGCACGAACCCAGGAACCTCTCGGGCCTTGCCTGAACCAGTAGAGGAATTGTTATTTCTGGCTTCTTTGCAAGCCAGCAGTCTTGTTTCCATAGAGCTGAGTGGGGGTATAATTAAGCCTAGAAACACTTCTCCTCTTATTGGGTTTGGGGTTTGGTGTTGGTGGAGACGTTTCATTTCCTGGAGGCCCACTCAGCAACACTAGGAGGGGAAGGTGCTGGCTCATCCATTCATTATTGTGGGGACTGAATGCCCCTGTGAGAACTGGAGTCATTTCCCAGTTGTTTGAGGTCACAACCCTAGTAATGTCCATGCTTCATTCTCCCAGGGCACTTCAAGGATGCCAGAGATTTCCATTAGGATTAGCATCTCGTATTCTTAATAGGAAAGCAATTTATCATCCAAGTAAGAAAGCTATTTTCAGAAGATTGTAGAAGGAAGCAGGTTGGAAAATGTCTATGTAGAGTACTTGGAAATGTGCACACTGGTAAAATGAGAGACCAAAGAGGAGTAGGCTGTCTCTACTTCACCATCTTGAGTCACTGAACTCATATACTATAAGTTTCTTTATGTCATTTCTCAGAAGCCAGTCTCTTTTCTCAGGTTAAGTTTCCATGTAAGGTGATATTTAAGAGGGAAAAAAAGCATAATGCAAGCACTGTTTTTTCTAGTGTTTAAAAAAGGTCATTAAAAATATTAACTTTGGGGCGCCTGGGTGGCTCAGTTGGTTAAGTGACTGCCTTCAGCTCAGGTCATGATCCCGGAGACCCGGGATCGAGTCCCACATCGGGCTCCCTGCTCGTCAGGAGGCCTGCTTCTCCCTCTCTCACTCCCCCTGCTTGTGTTCCCTCTCTGGCTGTGTTTCTCTCTGTCAAATAAATAAAATCTTAAAAAAAAATAAATAAAAATATTAACTTATAGGGGCACCTGGGTGGCTCAATCGTTAAGCATCTGCCTTCAGCTCAGGTCATGGTCTCAAAGTCCCAGGATCAAGCCCAGCATCAGGCTCCCAGCTATGCAGGAAGCCTGCTTCTCCCTCTCTCACTCCCTCTGCTTGTGTTCCCTCTCTAGCTGTGCTTCTCTCTGTCAAATAAATAAAATATTTTTAAAAAAAATTAACTTATAGGGGGCCTGGATGGTTCAGTTGGTTAAGTGTCTGCCTTTGGCTCAAGTCATGATCCCAGGGTCTTAGGATCCAGTCTCACATAGGGCTTCCTGCTCAGCAGGGGTCTGCTTCTCCCTCAACCTCTGTGCTCTCTCTCTCTCTCCCCCAAGTAATCTTGAAAAATATATTAACTTAAAAAATATATTGCTTAATACTACAACCCATCAAAATGTAATATAAAAGCTGGGATCGTGATGGGGTCTTTTTGGTGTGTGTATAAACTTACAGCAAAATTTACTTGGGATATTTGAGATTTTTATTTATTGTTTTTAGCACACCTGGAAAATTAAAATTTGTACTTAACCTGAATTCAAGCTAAATACTCAAATTTTGGAATAAAGGACAATCTCTTAAAATTTCAGAGTGACTTCACAATATAAATAGAAAGAATAAATTAAGATTCAAGGATGTTAGAAAGTAGAAAAATAACTTCAGTTTATTTTTGGAGCAGCATGGGTATGGGTGGGTTTTTTTTTTTATTTCGCTAACATATAGTGCCAGGTTAGTTCATTTTTAAGTTTTTCCATTCTAGACAACTCTAATTGATTTCTCATGTGTCAAGGATTTAGAGTTGTGAGTTAGTTTCCATAATAACTTTTACATTTATTATAGAATAATAAATCTTTCTCCAGGTTGGAGCTTTTGGATTCAATATAGCAAACATGCAATGAGAATTGGATCAATATTTTGCTCCATTTTTAAAAAATCTCATTGACTTTCTTTTTTAAAGTATTATACAATTACAACATAAAAATTTTGTTGAGTGCTTTGTGTATAGGTATTATTACTCTTTGTTTCTGATATGAAACCTTAAGGATATTCTAGACGTTGGACTATACCAATAAGATAGGGGAACAGGAAAACATAGAGTTATGGGGTCAATGAATAGTGTAAAATAACTGAGAAAAACTGAGTCAAAATGCCAAAATGTGATTTTAAGGGGATATTGTTATAGACTTGAATGCAAGGGTAGGGTGCTTGTGTTTTAAAATCATCAATAAATTCCTTTTGCCTGAAAAATGAAAGGTAATGATGTGTGATATAATCAGAAGTGTATTTTTTTAGATATCAGTAGGAATATTTAAGGGAGGATTTGGACAAGGAGAGGATAAAAACATGAGTTAGGAGTAGGAGTTCCAGAAAAAATTCAGGATGTTCAATTAAACTTAAATTTCAGATAAGCAACAAATATTTTTAAAGTATAATTGTGTCCCATGTAAGATTTGGGAAATATTTGGGATATACGAAAATTGTAGTTTATCTAAAATTCATGTTTTAATTGGGTGTCCTGTATTTTTATTTGCTAAATCTGGCAACCATACTTAGGACACTACTGTAATAGTCCAAGCAAGAGGTAACAAAGGCCAACCAGGGTAATGCAAGAGGAAACTGATAGAAGAGTATGGATGTGAAAGAACTGGGAAGGAAAAATTAACAGGGCTTAGCAACTGAGAAGGGAAAATGATGTGACTTGCAATGCTACAATGTGGGAAGGTGAGCCAGAATCTAAGAGACTAATTTTCTAATAGAAAATTTGGGGGTGCCTGGATGGCTCAGTTGGTTAAATGTCCGACTTGATCTTAGCTCAGATCTTGATCTCAGGATTGTGAGTTCAAGCCCCATGTTGGGCTCCATGCCAAAAAATGAAAAAATTCAGATATTTAAGGATGGAAAATTGGCTAACTTGACATAGAGAAGTGATTCTGTGAATTGATAGCCTTGATCAGTACAATGACACAAACATTAAAAGACATCATTGCAATTTTAAACTAAATTGAATTAAAATTTTAATAGAAGTTATAGCCTTTGAAGAATAATTAACATTTTTGTAGAAGTATCACACAGCTTAAATATTTTATTAATAGTATTGGGAATATAAATCTGCTTTTTTCATAACCCAGATAACTGAAAGCTCATGGATTTTATTCTCCTAAGGCATTTAAGTTTGTACCCTAAATCAAACGACAGATGTGTGTTTCATTTCTGCTGAGGAAATAGTCTTTGAAATGAATCTGTTATCAAGCTGGGCAAAATAACTTGTGCCTCATACCAACCAGTAGGATTAAAGGGTGCTTTACAAAATCCTGAATTAAAATTATTTGGTAATATTCTTATTTTTTAGCACAGTAAACTAGGCCATTATATCTTTTAAGGCTTTGATTTCAAGATATATCTATTACTGAACACATATAAGTATATATTCTATTTCAAGATGGTAGAATAAAATTAGCAATTATAAAGATGTCCCTTGAGACCCTTTACAGTTTTATAAAGCCCATTTAAATTTATTCAGTAAATATTTATTAGGTCCATTTTATGGACTTAGATTCTACTAATTAAAAAGAAGACAGACTCTTTCCTCTTAATCTTCAAGGACAAATCAATTATGGAGTAATCAAGTTAGAAGAGAAACTTCAGTAAAAAAGCTATAGTTCCCTATTTTTTTCTGTTACCTCTTCCACCAACTGTCTGCCGTGGTGTTGCAGTAAACACCTGTATGGGCCAGGGTCTAATCAGGGATCAGAAACCACACCATTTGAGCAGAGAGAATTTAACAGAAAGAGTTCACCAGTCCTAGTGATGTGAAGTAGGTAGTTGAGAAGCAAAAAGAGAACTCTAATGCATCAGGGAGGTGGCAACTGCAACCTACCTGAAGAGGTGGATTAAGAGGTTAGGGTTACTAAAGATGAAGAGGTTAGGATTACTAAAACCTAGGAACTCACAGGAGGACCCTCATTTTTCTGGGACCCTGACCTCTTAGTCAGTTAGCACTGATGTTTCTGGGGAGTGGGGGGTGGGAGGGATGAAACTGGCTCTGCAAGTCTTGGAAAAAAGTTGCAAAGTGGATCCAGCTGATGTTAATGCAAGACACTGGGACTGTTGACACGAACATGGAGCAGACTTGTTTCAGCCTTGAAGTGTCCTTCAACACCTTCTATTGACAGAACCCAACATGGATCCAGTCATTGAATGTAGAAATGTTTTCAGACTCCCAGCCTCTGCATCACACTGTGTAGTATAGAAAAGTCAGTTTGAGCTGAGTGACCATAACTCAATGGCATACCTTCTCCTGAATCATCTCTTGCCTTTTCCAAAGGGAGTTCTACCCTGAACCAGAGAGATTTTTCCAAAACTCTTCCAAAGTTTCTTATGGTCTCACAATAAAGGCAAAGATCCCTACTACGGCCCATAAACTCTGCATGAGTTGACTCCTAGATTTCTTTGTTGTTTTACTGGCTTCCCTTCCAGCCCTAGAATGCGCCATGTTCTCTCCTCTTCCTGGGCTTTTGGACATACTCCCTGTGCCTGGAATATTTCTCCTCTCCTCTTTGCCTAGGTTTGTCCTATTCAATGTTGATATCTCAGCTCAGGAATAATTACTTCTTTAGTAATAATGGTCTTTAGCAATAATTACTCTCTGTAGTAGAGCCTCCTTTGTTCCCTAGCCTAGATTGTGCCTCTCTGATAAATGCTTCTAGGGCCTCCTTGCTTTTTTTGTGATTTGAAATTGGATTGTTATATTTGACTAATGGTCTTTTTCTCTACTATACTGTGAGCAACACAAGTTAGAGATGATGTGTGTTTTGCTCATCACTATTTTCTTAGTGTGTATAAGGTGGCATATAGTGGGTATTCAACAAATATTTATCCTATGCCTGAGTGACTGGAATAAATTATTCTCTGAGGATGAAGGGTTTGTTTTCATAATCTATGATGGTATTTTCATAAGAATTGCCATTTTATTAGAAAGAAAAACTGTTGATAAGGAGTATTCTGAAAACATGTTGGTTTTTCAGGGTCCAGTTTCGAGGCACTAAGTCCCAAACAGTGGGAGATTTTTCTTTTGCAATTCATTCCAAGATCCAACTTCCCAGGACTCTTTTTATTTCTTAGATTGTCTTATTTCTAAAGGAGGTCACCCCTCTTCAAAGGGCTGATTACAGACAAACACAACAGAACCTAATAGACCAGTATTGCTACAGACAATGAACATACTGAAGTATATATATGTGGATAAGGGTGTGTTTGTGGGCAAGTACTCATTTTCCTTCCTGAATTCCAAAATTAAAGGGCAGACAGCTTGCTTGCTTGTTTACTTAATTTAAATCTTTCTCAGAGTTTGGGTTGCTCAGGCTTTAGTAGCCCCTAAGTTAGGTTCTAATGGTGTACCGCCAGGCCCGGGCCACTTTATTTAAAATGGAATGAATTTTAAATATTCGCACCTCGGTGGCTCAGTTGGTTAAGCGACTGCCTTCGGCTCAGGTCATGATCCCGGAGACCCGGGATCGAGTCCCACATCGGGCTCCCTGCTCGGCGGGAAGCCTGCTTCTCCCTCTCTCACTCCCTCTGCTTGTGTTCCTCCTCTGGCTGTGTTTCTCTCTGTCAAATAAATAAAATCTTAAAAAAATAATAAAAAATAAAATGGAATGAAGTCAAGTCTACACATTCTTCATTTCCAAGGTCCCAACCACAGATTTTCTGCATGCTTTTCTTCATATAAAACACTTTTCAATGGGAACCAGGGTGAGTATGCAGACCCAGAATCATCCAAGTTCATTCTTAGAAAAGAAATGTTTCTTCAAAGGAAACATGGTCTGCTCACCCTACAGACAACCTTTTACATTCTCAGAAGAGCAGTTTGCTTTTCTGGTGTGACATCATCTTAGATGTGCGTATTTATGATTAGGATTTATGTTCTGGAAATGAAAGACCTACTCAAATGATCTTATGGTCTGTACCGAAGATTTGTTTGAGTCTTCACTTCATAAGGCAGAAAAGAGCTTATGACCTTGAAATAGTAGTTCCAGTTTGTTTACTCCTTCCGATCAATGCCTCAAAGACGTGAAGACTAAGTTACAGTCAGGGCTTAACTTTAAAGTACCGTGAGTAACACATCCCCCCACAGTCTCCGTAGGAAGAAAGTTTCTTACAAGCATGTTTATCCATTCAGTCATCCACTCACTCAACACACATTTACTGAGTGTTCACTGTGTATGAGACATTATTTTGGACATTGGAACTATTGAGTTAGTTAGGAGAGACAATCATAAATAAACAAGATCATGTAAAACGAATGGATAAAGAAGATATGGTCCATATATACAATGAAATATTATGCCTCCATCAGAAAGGATGAATACTAAACTTTTGTAGCAACATGGATGGGACTGGAGGAGATTATTCTGACTGAAGTAAACCAAGCAGAGAAAGTCAAGTATCATATGGTTTTGCTTACTTGTGGAGCATAAGGAGTAAGATGGAGGACAGTGGGAGAAGGAAAGGAAATGTGAACTGGGGTAAATTAGAGAGGGAGATGAAGCATGAGAGACTTTGGACTCAGAAATGAACTGAGGGTTTTGGAAGGGGGGGGATGGGTGAGCCTGGTGGTGGATATTGAGGGCACGAACTGCATGGAGCACTGGGTGTGGGGCATAAACAATGAAACTTGGAACACTGAAAAATAAATTATTATTTAAAAAAACCAAGGTAATGTAAGGCACCATAATGAAAATAGAGAGTGACTTGTGGGCCTGCACTAAGATGGGTGCCATTGATATCACTGATATTTAAGTGGAAACCTGAATGATAAGAAGGACCAATGTTACTAAGATATGGGGAAAGAGCACTTCAGGCAGAGGGGACAGAATGTGCTAAAGCCCTCATGTGGGAATGAATTTGGCTAGGTATAGCTGCAGTGTATGGAGTGAAGGGCCTGGAAAGAAGAACCCATCCCTGAGATTATGGAATAAAAGTTGACTTGCCTCTTCTACATTCTGTACCACTTTGCCTTTTCCTTGTTCTGGGCTTACTGCATTTTCTGTTATGTGCAGTCATGATTTCTGCTTAGGTTCAGTGAGGGCATCCTGTTGCTCTATTACTAAATACCATCAGTTAAACTTCAAATATATTTTTAGAAAATGGTAATTCAGTTCTAAGCTCAACCTTGAAATACTTTATAAGGGATCTAAGCTACTACATTATACACTTAGGATGTTGGAAAATAAGATAAATAAAACTAGCCATGTATTCTGCTCACCCCCCCAACTTTAATAGAATTACCCTATTTATAAGTGTTATAAAAATCTAAAAACAATGAAATATAGGTATATGTCTATTAGAATGATTAAAATAAAAAAAATGTTAGTAATATCAAGTGGTGGGAAGATGCAAAGTAGCCAAAACTCTCATACATTTCTGGTGGGAAAGCCAAATGGTACAGCCAGTTTGACATCATCTTATGAAGACAAACACACTTTCCATATGACCCAGCAATCCCACTCCTGGGTATTTACCCTAGAGAAATGACAACTATATGTTCACACAAAAAAACTGTACTTAAATGTTTATAGCAGCTCTGTTCATAACCCCCCAAAATAGAAACAACCTAAATGTCCTTTAGGGAATGAATGGGCAAACTAGGCTACATCCATCCAAAGGAATACTATTTATCAATAAAAAGGAACAAATATTGATATGGACAACCTAGATTAATCTGAAAAGCTTTATGTTAAGTGAAAGAAGCCAGTCTTAAAAAGTTACATACTGTATAAAGCCATTTATTTGGCATTTTTTCAAAGTCAAAACAATAGTGCTAGAACAAGTGGCTGCTAGTGGTTAGGGCTGGGAAGAGGGCATGACTACCAATGGATAGTTTGAGGGAGTTTTTTGGGATGAAGGAATTGTTCTGTATTCTGATGGTAGTGATGGTGATATAAATCTATCCATCTATAAATCTATAAAAATTCATAGAACTGTACATGAAATCGAAAAAGAATAGACTTTGTTGTGTGCTAATTTAGAAAATAAAATTAAAATAAAAACTTAAACAACAATCATTAAGTATGTGGGCGTGTCTGAGAAAAAAACTGCAAATCTTTAAATTGATAGAAAACAAAGAAAAATGTCAAAGTCTTGGTTGTAATGTTTCCAACATATCATAAGTTGTTGATCTTTCCAAGCTGAGAGGTCATCACATTGATGTGAATTCAGAAGGTACTATTTACTCTACAGCCAAGAAATTCTTATTAATGAAATATAATCAGGTCAATATAAATTAAAAATTATAATATAGCCAAACTTTGAGCAGTTTAATTGAATAGCACATGCTCAACAGTGTTAAAGAAAAGTACTGCAAGGATTAAAAAACAAGTAAGATTTATCTTGTGTCCAAGTAGCTCATGATCTCACATGGAGAATATGGCAAGAAGACAAGCAACAAGTCTAGGAGCCCAATTAAATAAGGATGCTAAGAGAAACACAAAGCACAAAGTATCCTGGGATACTGAAAGGAAGCAGAGGTCATATCAGATTGGGGATCCAAAGTTCAACTGAACTCTTGATTTACTGATCCTATTTTCTGCAGTTCAAGTTTGGGAGAAAGAAACAGCAAGTTCATTTCAGAGATTTTATGAAAAAGACATCAGAAAGAATTATTCACACAGTATCTTCAAGTAATTATGGAGTAAATGCTATCTCCACAGAAGATTGTTTTTCATGGAATATCTAGTCATCCTAAAACACTTTGGGAAATGCTTTATAAAGCTCAGGCAACTTTCAAAAGTAGTTTTCTCAACATTTGAATCCCAGTGTGTAACAGGAGATAGGTAGGAAGTTTGGGTTAATGCTGAGGACTGATCCTTGCAAGAGGGAGGGGAATGGAAAGTAGATCACTGGCTCAAAGATGAGAGAATGGTCCTCAAGAGGAACTATGCTCTTATGCCAACTTCAGCTCCGTTTTGAACCATGGGCTGCAGGTTGCTGGTTCTCTACTAGATTTTACAGCCCATAAGAATAAATTCACATATTTATTAAGCCTTCAACAAAATGTTAGTTCAATGTCTTCCCTACCCACCCTTGAACCAAAGAACCTGGGTTGGGATAAGCCTCAGAGGTCAACTCAGAATCTACACTGACCTCCCTTTAATCGGACATAGTTTTGCATCCTGATGAATGATTATCCTGCCTTTGCTTGGACACACCCGGTGACATTGTCTGCTTTTTGAGGCAGCACATGTCACTGTTGGTTATTTACTGGTTATTAACACAAAGAACAGATTTCTAAATTGAACTCTTCTGCCTTGTCTTTTACCCTTTGGGACTCATCACACCCCAAGGGTCAACATAGGTGTCTATCCTTTCCTATATGACCATAGGGAATTACTTCATTTTTTGATCCTTGCTTCTATAAATCCTGGGCAGAAATATCTTTAAGGATTTTCTGAGACTTAATGAAGTAATATACATTAATCTTCTAGCATGGTTGTTGATACAGTAGACATTCAATCCTTGTGTGTGTGTGTTTATTTTTTCAGTTCAGTTAGCCAAAATATAGTACATCACTAGTGTTTGATGTAGTGTTCAACCATTCATTAGTTGCATAGCAGCAATGTCTACAATAGCCAAACTGTGGAAGGAGCCAAGATATCCTTCAACAGATGAATGGATAAAGAAGATGTGGCCCATTTATACATTCAATACATTTTAATTTCATCTCCCTCTCTTGACATAATAGCCTTTCAGATATTCATTATTAGATGCCCATGTTTTCTCTCTATAAGAAAATATTTCCTTGTTTATTCATCCATCTATCCATCCATCCATCCATGATTCATTCACCCATTGATTTCACAAATATTTGTTGAACATCTACTTACATGTTCATGAGAAAAAAATATTCATGAAAGCCTATGCTAGGCACTGAGGATAGGTGTGGGGAGCATCCCAGACTGTGCTTCTCCTTATCCTAACTTCATAGGAATATAAAGACTAGTAAATATGTGATCATAGTTGAGTTCTGTAAATGCTATGCCAGGTGTGCCACGGAGAAGAAGGGAGGAGGAACTTTCTCAGGTTGGAACTGTCTTAATTTCTTGAGGCTGTTTTAACAAATTACCATAAACTTTGTGGCTTAACATGACAGAAATGGATTTTCCCATAGTTCAGAAAGCTGGAAATCCAGCAGGGCTGCTCTCCTTTCTGGGATCATGAAGAATAAACAGTTCCTCATCTTCTGGATTTGTGGTTACATCACTCCAACCTCTTCCTTCATATTCATATGGCTGTGTACTCTACATGGCTTTGTTATTTCCCTTTATATCTCTTATAAGGACACTTGTGAAGACTCACACTGACAATCCAAGGTAACCTTCATATCATCATAAGATCCTTAATTACATCTATAAATATCCCTTTTCCAACAAAGGAACTTCCAGGGATAAGGGTGGCCATTATTCAACCTACTATGGAGGGGGGAGGATGAAGAAAAGCTTCCAAAAGAAGCAATGTCTACACTGAGACATAAAAGATAAGTAGGTGTCCTTCAGATGGAGAGATGGTCCAAAAGGTTGCAAGCAGACAAATCAGTGTGTTTCTGGGCAAAGGCCAAGAAATGAAAAGGGATGGTGATTCTGAGGATATGAGAGGAGTGTGGGTATAACTGAAGAACACAGTAGTTGTGTGTGCATATGTGGAGCAAAGGCTGGAGAAGGGAGGGGCAGGAAGGGAATCTGGAGACATAGGAACACTGAGTAGATCATGAGGGACCTTGATAGCCCTGCTCAAGCTTTTGGATTTTATGTCAAATGTAAAGGAGTCCTAGAAGTGTTTTAAGAAGTGGTCTCACATGGTCACATTTGTGCCAATCATTGGAGAAAAGGTTAGAGGCATGAGCAGAAGCAATCATTCTTGTTCTATCATGATTCCAGATCCACCACAACTCTTGTTCAGGAATCAGACCTCATTTACCACTGTCATTGTGGTTCCTACCTATCTTTGAAAGAGGTGAATTAACACAGGGCCACAGAATGCTAAGATAGTTTATTGCTATTTGGATTTCAAAAAGCCATACAATTCCAATCTTGACTATGTAAGAGAGGCTTACTCAAAGACTGTAAGCGACACTTCTTCATCTCTCTTCTTATGCCAGTCCCTTCCCAGCACTGTACCAAAGGTAAGGGTGAGAAGCAGCGATGGAGGAAAGGCAACTCAAAGAGACAAACAAAATAGGAACTTTCCAGTATGTTTTCTGACTTTTTTGGACCTTTTGTGGGTTAATCAGAGGTATAGTATAAATGAACACACCCACAACCACAAGCACACACATGCACACACACACACACATACTCAAAAACGTCTATAAAATTGGAGTGAGGTTAATATTTTATCAGAAGACTTTGGGAAGGGAGCTTCTAGCATTGGTTTGTCACAAATGCTTGATTGTTTTCAGAACCAGCAGAGGTGTTAAGCCTGGGTGTTTCTGATGGACTAGATATATTGGCCCATCCTATGGCTAAGAATCCATAAGTACCAAACTCTTTACTTTAGATTGCTGGGACCTGGAAGTAGACCTCTATATATTCTTCTCAAAATAGAGCAGGGCTTCCAGAAGTTTGAGGTTCCAAATATGGAGAAAGAGTGAAAATATGCTTGTAATAGTCTGTAGTTTGGCAAAATGGTATGTCTCTCATACTTAGGTCTCTCCACCCTGCTGCAGATACATTACCTGGTATTCTTTTTTTTTTTTTAATGTACAGGTTCTCATGATTCATTTCAGTCAGGTGAATACAGATTTCTAGTGGCAAGGCTCAGGAGTCTGAGTTTTTAGCAAGTTCTTTAGAAAACTATAATGCTCATAAAAGTTTGAGAACACCTCCATGAGAGCTCAAGAAAAAGAGAGACAAAGGAATGAGCAATAATCCTGATTAGGAAGACAGGAAGAGGAGTTCCTTAACTGGCTGAGTCAGTTAAGCATCCAGTTCTTGGTTTCAGATCAGATCAAGATCTCAGGGTACTGGAATGGAGCCCTGCATAGGGCTCTGTTCTCACTGGGGAGTCTGCTTGAGGATTTCTCTCTCTCTCCCTCTGCCCCTCCCCCTACTCATGCTCTGCGGGCATGCTCTGTCTAAAATAAATAAATAAATATTTTTTAAGAAAGGGAAGAAAAGCATCCTATCAGTAGGCTCAGACAGAAAAAGAATCCATTACATAAATTATGGTATAAACAACCATCCTAAAATACAGCAAAAAATTCTGTAGATGAGTATATATTGATAGGAAAATATATTTATAATATACTGTCAAATGCAAAATAGTGTGCATGGAATAATTCCATTTAATATGTATGTGTGCATGGAAAAATCTCTCAAATCCATTCATCTTAAGAATATTCATTGAGTTCACAGTGGTGAACAAGACTAATAGAGTCCTTGGTCTACAGTCTAGTATGTATACATCTATCATGGTGTTAGCATACTATTTATGGATGTAGGAATTTGTAATTATGAATTTTCTGGTTTATATGTAGTTAACATGCATTGTTTTTATAATAAAAATGTAAAAAAGAATATAAATGCTCATCTCATATATATATATGAGTTTATATAAATGATTTATATATTATAATAAATATAATTTTATAAATCATGTTCCTTGATTTTATAAATCATGTTCCTTGCTGGTACATAAAATTTTTATAGAGTACTTAACTGTGTTCATCTCCTTTCACACTGTTTTTTTTTTTATCATAGTCCACTCTTTCTTCCTATATCCAAGTCATAAGTCATTCCATCAACTTTATGTATTGGAAAAATTAAATTCATTCCTCTTATTGCCCATATACTATGTATGTGCATATAAATATCTGGTTGCATAAGTATTATTCATGACATCTTTCCTATAGTCTACTCTCCACTATGGCACTTTTTTTCCCCCCTAGCTCAGACTACCTAATACACAAATGAGTAAGAATTCTAGGTAAAGAAGGCAGGAGTCAGGGGCAATACATCTCAGTGTATTTCAGGTAGTTTGTAGTGTGTGAATACTCCCTGCAGTTTTATGTCCAAATCAGACTCTTTTAAGAGTCTCTTTTAAGACCAAATAAGGTTGGACAGAAACTAAAGGTAGCCAAGTCACTTTAACAGAGAAACACCTTCAACTCAACTATACTGGCTGGGAGGGGCCATAGAGTAAAGGGGAGAAACAGGGCTTGTGTCAGGCAGCTGTTCTTCCTTCCCACTCCCTCTTGACCAGACTTGGTTGAAAGACTCTCTTTTGTTTTAGAGACATAGTTTCAATAACCCTGAATTTTAAAAGCTATAGGAAGACCAAATAGGTGCAATTTCTTTTTTTTTTTTAAGTTCTCAAATATATGTTAGAATTTCATGCTGTATTTAAAGTACTTTCCATGCATACTTGGCATGAAGTTTGAGGGCAAGTGAATCATTATTATTACTATTTTAATAATAATTTATTTTATTTTTCCAGTGTTCCAAGATTCATTGCTTATGCCCCACACCCAGTGCTCCATGCAATTCATACCCTCAATACCCACCACCAGGCTCACCCATCCCCCATCCCCCCTTCCAAAACCCTCAGTTCATTTCTCTGAGTCCAAAGTCTCTCATGCTTCATCTTCCTCTCTAATTTACCTCAGTTCACATTTCCTTTCCTTCTCTCACTGTCCTCCATATTACTCTTTATGCTCCACAGGTAAGTGAAATCATATGATATTTGTCTTTCTCTGCTTGGCTTATTTCACTCAGCATAATCTCCTCCAATATTGTCCATGTTACTACAAAAGTTGAGTATTCATCCTTTCTGATGGAGGTGTAATATTCCATTGTATGTATGGACCATATCTTCTTTATCCATTCCTCTTTTGAAGGGCACCTCGGCTCTTTCCACAGTTTGGTGATTGTGGACAGGTGCAATTTCTTTTAAATTCAACTTTATTGGAGCCTGAGACCCGAGGAAGCCTAATGGACAAGTATTCAGTTACGCCAGATGATACAAATTAAGAAATGAGAAACATATTTTCTTTCCTTTTTCCTTCTTTCTGGCTTAGCAAAGCCAATGAAATTCTAGATTACCGTGTTGTAATATGTTTTCAACATATTTTCAGCTCTCAAAAAAATACCTTCACTTGCTTTCCTTCCAGCAGACCGAGTTTAGTTCCTTATGCATTTCTAATGTTAAGTAATGGCCCCTGGTCAAGCATAGAATAAGTCTTACATTTTTTTCTGGACCTGTGTAAGGAATTAAAACTGTGGAAGAATGTTGGTGGAAAGGTGGAGGGTGTTTCTTCTTGGAGCCTCCCTCCCACATTCCTTGCTTACTCTTTTGGGAGTGAGAGAGAACATTGCTGAGATGTTTCGTGTGTGTGACCATGGTGTGTGTGTGTGTGTGTGTGTTCATCGGAGTTATAACTTCACTTCAGGGTTGCCTTTACCTGTGAAAGTGTTGTGATGCAGAGGTATTAAGAATAGCATTCTATTATTGTTTAATTCATTTTTCAACCCAAAGCCATTGAAAGTTTCTTTCTATGGACATCTGGAACACATTTAGGATCTTCTTCATATGCATATTGGAGGGTCACCAAGTGCTGTCAACTCTAATGCACTTTGGAAGCTGAAAATTCATAAGAACAGCTGTGATCCTTAACGACATTCCTTCCAGTTTCCTAGTAAAAGCAGGACTGTGTTCAGATCAAAATGAAAAGTTCTGATTTGGTATCCACATGTTATTTTTTCAATTTGATATTCCACATCTAGATTTTTGAGAAGTCTTAGGTGTATAACGTTGGAATATTTGTGATTTTTGGTACCTACCTGGAACCTCCAAAACATGTGAACTCAGATTATTTACACTTGAAGAAAGGTTTTGTTTTGTTTTGTTTTCAAGATTTTATTTATTTGACAGAGAGAAACACAGCCAGAGAGGGAACACAAGCAGGGGGAGTGAGAGAGGGAGAAGCAGGCTTCCCGCCGAGCAGGGAGCCCGATGTGGGACTTGATGTGGGACTCGATCCTGGGTCTCCGGGATCATGACCTGAGCCAAAGGCAGTTGCTTCACCAACTGAGCCACCCAGGCACCCCTGAAGAAAGGTTTTATTGTTGCCTTTGAAAAGCCACCAAAATGGAAGGCAGTCTGATAGGGTGGTTGGATACCTGAGTGTGCTGATTGACCAAAGAAAAGAAATGCAAAGATGACAGAAAAGGAAATTAAAAAATAAAGAATATAAATCTGTGTTACTTTTTACCCCTTTCCTCTCAGAGATGATCTTGAAGTATTTTAATTAATTAATTAATTAATTATTTTTATTTTTTTAAATAATTTTTAAAAAAGATTTTATTTATTTGACAGAGAGAAACACAGCCAGAGAGGGAACACAAGCAGGGGGAGTGAGAGAGGGAGAGGCAGGCTTCCCGCTGAGCAGGGAGCCCGATATGGGACTCGATTCTGGTTCTCTGGGATCATGACCTGAGCCGAAGGCAGTTGCCCAACCAACTGAGCCACTCAGGCGCCCCTATTTTAATTATTTATTACATGCATACTCAACTCTTCAAAATGCTGATGACAAAAGTGATATTGTCCTTGCTTTTAAGGAATAGAATATGGAGAGGAGACCTGAAAATTAACAAAGCCAATGGAACATTGTGAATGCTGATAGAAGTATCTATAGGTTATAGCAGTGGCAGATAGAGTAGTAAGTCTATTGGGGGTGGAGATGAGGGAGGAGGGAAAAAGTGTTCATGGGAAAAGTTGGCACTTGTCATGCAGGAAAATACTGGCAGATTGAGAACTTTTAGGAAGCAGCATTGCTAACTGTGAGAGTCAGAGAGTTTCTGCTGTAGCTCCCAAGAATCCTGTGTCCCTAGCAGTAGAAGGAGAGATGTAGCTGAGAGGCAGACTGGAGACCTAATCATTAGAATCAAAGAGCTCCAGAGATATTTGAATGTTCAGCCAAGGCAGGTCTATCATACAAAGGTCAGGGATCTGGTGGGAAAATATGCAATACTGAGATATGGGATATAGACATCTGGATACTGCCCTGAGGATGCTGACTGCAATCTTCAGAAACCCTCTGGACTTGCAAATGTAGCCCACCTCCCATAGTAAGGGCTAGTAGTTCTGTGGTGCTGGAATATGCTGTAGAAACCTTACCTCCATAACAGGGGCCACCTTCAGGACTGTCCCCACCATCTCACCTGTTAGTCAAGCCATTAACTAGGGTTAAGCCCCAGTATACTAAGGCAGAGGTTCAGCTGGGCCTGGTAAGGGAAGAGACTCTATATCTAAAAAATTGCCATAGTTAGTCACCATGTATTTGCAAGAGCTAGGGGAATACTGGGATTGAATTTTAAAGATGCTTGATAAAATGGTCTGGAATATAAGATGGGATAAGAAAGAAGTGATTGAGTCAAGAGCACCTTCTTGAGCATGGGATTTAATACCCTAGTGAAGCTATTAGGGGATGGGACAAACTTACTGCTGGGGTGGCTCTTACAAGGCTGGATAATGCAATGGCCAACACTCATGAAGTTATCTTGGCATATGGAAAAGAAGGAATAAAGAAACCAAAGAGGTGGGCATGCTGGGATGGATATATTCTGAGATGAGAAGACCCATCATAGGATGATGTTCATTCAGAGACACCAGAGGACAAGTTATTTTCCAAGGCCATAAGAAATATGCTGGGAGAGAGGCACCAACATCAGTGGTTGCCTCCTTTGTATATCAGATTATGGTAAGAGAGGGAGTCACGGTGCTGAGCTTGTTAACATCCTTAGAGGTGATAGAGCTCTGAAAAACCATATAAGTATAAGAAAAACAAAGACAAGAGTGGAGAATTAGAAGGCTGAGGAAAATTACCCCCATAAAAAGTTGCAATCCTTTGCTCAATTCCTCAATTTGATCCAATTTTCAGATCCAGAACCTACTGACTGAAGAGGTGGCCAGGTGCTTAGGGAGATGGACCCTTTAGCACCACGTCAAGGATATATTGTGACAATTCCTTCAGTTATTCTCCCAAGAGACTATGACCACTTACTCAAATGGGGAAATGGGAATAACCAGACATACTGAGGACTCACGGACACAGAGTTTGAGATGACTTTAATACTTGGAGCTCCAAAGTTTCATCATGGCACCCTTTGTTAGAGAGCCTATGGGGGCCAAGGGGTATATAGAATCCTGGAGGATTGAAAATTGATATATTTGGAAATTACAGTAACCCCCACATAATCTTTATGGTCTCTAAAATAAAATTTATCATTGGAAGGCCAAGTAGAAACTTTTGAAATTTACCAAACTCCCTTCTTCCCCATCCAAGATAATAGATCTCCAAAATATCTTATCTTGGGGTGAAGGATAGAGATTAGTGCCATCATTAAAGATCTAAAGAAGGCAGTTGTGCTGATTCTTATCATGGCTCCATTTAATTCAACTTTCTAGTACCTTCATAAACTAGATGGATTCCAATAGTTCTATAGATTACTATAGGAATAACAGTCCCAAGTACAGCTGCTTTACCAGATGGGGAGTCATTCCTAGGGTAGACTGAAAGGGCTGAGGCTCATGGTATGTAGCCATTGTCTTGATGAATGTATTGTTTTTCATTCTAATTAGAAAAGAGAATCAGAAACTGCATTCTTCTGGGTTGGAAAACAATATTCATTTATAATTTTCTCTCAGTTCTGTTTCTCACCTATGTTTTTCTTATCCTCTGATACGGTATAGGCTGAAAAGGCCTTGACCACCCGGACATTTCACAAGACTGATGCAGATCACACTGATATACTTCATAGATGACATCATGATGACATCATGACAAATTGCAGATGAGGTGACTAGTATGCAGGGCTTTGGTAAACTATGTATGTCCTAGTAGGTATGAAGATTCAGGGTCAGACACTTCAGTGAAGATTTTAGGGGTCCAATGGTCAGGGGCATGCTGGTGTAACCCCCTCAGAGTGAAAGACAAATTATTAAATCTTGCATTTTCTATCATAACCACACACAAAAGAAAATGAAAAAAAAAAAGGAAACTGTGTTTGGTAGGCCTCTTTGAGTTCTAGAAACAGCACACTCCACATCAAGGATATTGCTCTCACCCCTATACAGGTGACATGGACGGCTGCTAGCTTCGAGTACAGTTCAGAGCAGAAAAGCATACTGTGGCATGTCCAGAATGTGGTGCAATCAGCCCTGCCACTTGGGTCATATGACTCAGGAGACCCTATGTTGTAGAAGGATTAAATGGTGAAAAAATCTGTGGGATGGGCTTTATTGAAAGCTCCAGCAGGAGAATCTTAATGCAGACCTCTGGGATTCTGGAATAAGGCCATGACATTTGCAGCATTACTCTTTGAGAAATCCCTTTGAGAAATAGGGGCATGTTGGTTTGTTACTGGTCCTCAATAGATGTAGAACACTTGACCATAGGACTCTACATGATTGTGCATCTGAAATTGCCCATAGTGAGCTTAGAGCCACCAGATTACAAAGTCACTTCATCTCAAATCAGCCTATCATAAAATGGAAATGATATATCTGGGATTAAGTCTAAGAAAAGCTAGAGAACATGAATAAACTGCATGAGGAGATGGCCCAGATCCCATGTCATCCACCACAGTTGTACCAAAGTCCCTTTTCCAGCTTGTACCTATTGCCAAATGGGTGTTCCAATATGACCAGCTAAATGAGGAAGAAAGAGCCAAAGTTTTGTTTATGGGTGGCTCTGTCTAGTACTTGGGTACAAGCTGAATGTTGACAGTGGCCTGGGAAGTGGCCAATGACCTGGACATCTGATAAAGGACTCGGAAGGAAAGGATTGGAAGATTGGAGATAAGAATGTCTGGGATAGAGTCTTGAGACCAAATATTTTTAGTGGGCACAAAGCATAAAGATTTTGTCTCATATGTTAATGCCCATAAGAAAGCATTCACCATGAAAGAAGCACTGAATAACTAAGTGGATAAAATTATTTGGCCAGTTGATGTTAGCCAGTATTCATCATTTGTTACCCAAAGTGCTAGTATAATGGGCACATGAATAGAGTGGAAAAGATGGAGGTGACATGTTTATCCAGTAGTATGGACTTCTTACCAGTGCAGATCTGACTAATGCTATCTATGAATATCCAAATTGTTAGCAACACTGAGCCTCTCATGTGGCACTATTCCTTTAGGAGACCAACTGGCTACTTGGGGCAGGGTGACTACATTGAGACCTTTCCATCCTGGAATAGCTAGTGGTTCATCTTCACAGGGGCAGGTACCTATTCTTAGGATAGACTTGTTTTATCTGCCTGTAAAGTTTTGTAACAGCACTACTATCCAGGGACTTCTAGACAGCCTGATCCACATGCGTCATTCAGCCAGGGGCTCCACTTCATATTGAAGGAGGTGTTGGAATGGGTTCATGTACATTGGTTGTATCCCATACTGTACCCAGAGGCTGTAAGCCACATAGAGTGCAGCAATGTCCTTTGAAAGCAGCAGAAGTGTCAGCTTGGAGAAAACATTCTGAGAGGATAGAGTGTCATCCTTTAGGATGCAATGTATTTATTAAACCAGAGATTCCTATAAACCGCTGTATGCCCAGTAGAAAGGGAACATGAATCAAGGAACAAAGGGGTGGAAGAAGAAGTGAGCCCATTTACCATCATTTCAGGTAACCCATTGGGAGATTTCTGTCTCTGCTACTCAAGGGAAGCACATTAATAAGGCACAGCAAGGCTCCCAAAGAATTATAGATTATGGCTGCCATGAAGATGCCTTGGAATCCTGTGTCTCCCAACTAGCTAGCAGGAAGAAGACTCATCACACTGGAAGAGGTAATTGACAATGATCAGAGAAGGAAGTAGGGCTGCTTCTATATAATGGGACAAGGAGGAATACAGGTGGAATACAGATGATCTACTTGGATGTGTCCTGGTACTTATGACCCATTGTAACCATGAAAAATTTTATATTGTTACTCAGAACTGTGAAGGATATGATCATCAAGGCTCAGATCATCAGGAGTGAAGGTTTGGGTCACATCAAGAGGTAAGTCACCAAGATCTGCTGAGGTGATAGCTGAGGATGTGGGGAGAGAATTTTAGAATGGGGACTGGGGGAGGGAGAAGAGGAAGATTAAGTATGGTCTTGAGATCAATTACAATGATGAAGGTTGTTGTTTATCCATTAACCTCCCTCTTTTGAGTTTTCTTTCAGGAAGAAAGGCCCCACAGGAAATGTGGAAGAGAAGCTGCCTGAACTTAAGTGAAATGGATCCACATGACACAAGGGGTAGACTATGAGAATGAGTCTCACAGTCCTCCTACTGGAAGGAGGGTAATGGACCAAGGACTCAAGCTGCTGCACTTTGACATCCATTGCCCTATTTCAGCTGAGGTCTTGCTTCCCATGAGTTGCTCCTAGCCAATAACGGTGAGTGGTAGGAATTCTAAAGCAAACCTGTTCCAGATGGTCCACCTTGGCTCAAGGACCCTTGACAGTCTTGCCAAACCTTTCTTAGATGCATATGGGTCTAGCACACTTCTACTAAACCTTCCCTCCCACTCTCATTCCCTTAAGAGTCATATTTGCATAATGATCTGATGCTTCTTCCAGCTTGCCTTAGCTCGCTCCTCATTTTCTTTCACAGATATTTCTCCTCGTAAGACCCTTGACCACTTAATCCCATTTTGATCCAAATTGTCAATGAAGTTGAGGAATCCTGGTTTACAGAGATAAAAACAGTGGGAGTTGAGTATCAATATTGGCCCAATTACTTTGTGACTGCCTGGAGACAGAGCTCCTGGGCATTGGCCCAGATGGCAATTGCCGCACCAAGGAAAATGATGTTTATGAGAAGCACTTGGATTAAGATTAACAGTCTTTTGCTTCCAAGGGGTTTGGTCAGAACTGACTTGCTCTTAGAATACACGGTCTTAACAGCCCTTGTCTACTCTGGCTTCCTTGCTCCTTTCTTCCCTTTCTTCTTTCATTCCCTCATTCTTTCATTCTCCTGCCCCCTTGTCTCTTCTCTCTCCTCTTTTCCGGCCCCAGGGACTGTTTGTCTCTTGCCTCAGTATTGTGTAGTTAGTAAATGGCAATGATTACTCAGTAGTTCCATCATGAAAACATAATTCTCATGCAAGTAGTCGACGAGGACTTTTAGTTTGAAATTTCTCATGGTTCAGTTTCGGATAAAAGGTGAATGTTCTTGGAAAGTTTGAACTTAATCAGAAAAGTTATTTTAGAATTATGATCTTAGAGTAATTGCTCGTCTTTTAGATCTGGAAATATTTTCTTACCGGTTACTGTCCACTCATTGCTAGGAGATTTGGATTAATAAATTTATCACTTAATAATTTTTTCCTCATCTTCAGTTCTTACACATTTGCACATATTTAGTTTCACTTCTACTGTTAGCACTGCACCCCCAAATTAAAGTTGATTTTAATCCAACATCAGGTTTTAACTGGGTCAGGTTTGCTAAGAATCAAGTCTACTTTTGTCAGTTCTTTTCATAAAATTGGTCTGGGTTTCAAGAACATAATGAAACCAGAATGTGGGGGAGTTTAGAATATAGTCTGGTCTCAATTTGTCTGCTCTTTGAAAACCACGGTCTGGTTTCAACCCAACTAAACCTGGATAGTTTAATAAAAAAAAAAATAGTGACTAGAAAAAATCCCATCAATCCCTGGAATACAATAGCACTCTTCTAAGGATGATGAACCCAAAGGAAAAGGAAGTATGGCATTTTTCTTTTTAGGTTGCCAATGAAGTAAAGTGATAGTCTAAAATAAATGTATCAGAATTTATGAGTGCTAGCTTCTTCAGAACATGATTGTGGCATCCAGTGAGCCCTATTTATGTCTCGTATCTCTATCTTGATCAGTTTTCTTCATCTGGGTTCCCAAATGTCTTGCCTCACCTGCAGGCCCTGTTTTACCTCAGTTCTAACTGAAGTTTCAAAGGTTTTAAAATTCTCAGTCCTTCACTGAATGAAGCTTAGCATTAGTCACTATCCAAGACTTAGATCCAATGAAGTTCTGACCATTGGACTCTCACTTTGGGAAATGGCCACTCGACTCCCACCATACTCAGGTAAGACTTCACATTCCTCCAAGTCCCTTTGCCCACATCTCAAGAGGACTGAGTTTCTGCTTTCAGCCTTTTGAGGCTTGCCCCTCCTCTGAGGCCAGAAGCTCTGACCTGATCTCTATCTTTTTATTGTAGCCTGGGGTTCATCAGTCTGTGGGCAGACCTTCTGAATAAATAACCATGAGGCTACTATCTGCCTGGATTCCTACTTTTAATGTTCTACTCACTATGTACAGTCTCTTTTCATTGGGTCAGTGCTGTTACTTAAGTTCTGCCTTGTGAAGGTTTGGCCTAACTCAGGTCTAATCCCCCAGGGGCCTGAAGCTCAGCTGTAGTTCTGTGCTAGTGATGGATAATGAGAGAATCAGCCTTCTTCTCCACTTCCATTTGTTTTGTGTGGCCATGGAGTAAGATCACACTGCTCGCTCAAATCCAAAATGTTCATCCCTTTCCTACTGCTGCCACCATTACTGAAAATGTTCTTGGCATTCAAAGACATGTAGCATGATCCTTCCAACATCTCCAAAGGCAACACTTATTTATTGTTTGATTAAAAATTTGATATTCCCCCCAACAACAATTTCCTCATTGTCTGAGGAACATTTATGTTCATGTCTTGGTTTTGATCACCAAGTAAGACACTGCATTTTTTTTCTCCTTCATAAAAATTAGAATAATTCCAAAAGAAGCATCTCATGGGTTTTCTGGATAATAACAGTATCACTGGAAAAAGATAGTCTTCCAAGATGACAAGTTTAAAGGGCTGCAGTCATTTAGATTTGCAGTTTTGTTTATGCGCACATCCGTACAAAGATAAAGCAACTGAACCTTTTATCACTGAAAGTTCTTGTTTTGTTTTATTTTTTAGCTATAATGACTTGTGGGGATCCAGTCAGCCTTGCATTTTCTTGGGATTCTCCTTGTGACACCTACAGACATCTCCTTTAATGTGGGGCTCCATGTGGGAAAGAAAGGCTGAATCTCTTCTTTCTCTTGCTTCCTTCTGCCAGTGAAGAGGCTGGTGTGGTTGGGAGCCTTTGACCACACGCCCGTAGCACAGAGGGAAAAGTACCTTGAACTAGTAATATAATTCTGACTTAGAGGAATTGGTTGGATAGTAAAAAAAACTGCTTAGGATTAGTTCTTTAATCTTCTGCCTTTGTACTCTCAAGAATATGTCTAATTTGTATTACTGAATATGGGAATTTCTAGGAATTTCTGTTACCTGATTCGGACAGGTTTTCCCCATTACACCTTCAAATCCATCTTAAACTGAGAGTAATCTGTTTGAATGAGCTACTTGGTGTGTCTTGTGTGATTTGTCAGTTAGAAACCAAGGGCACGTACCTAGAGAATGCAAAGTCTGCAGCTAATGATGCACAGCTTATCTATCTGCCTGTGAGAATCAGTTTTTCCTTTTGATAGCCAATTAGAGGCCAAGAGATAGACCTTAAAATTCTGATTCTCATATTTAAGATCTCAATGAATTAGGGCCTGGATAGCTCAGACTACATTAAATAAACTTACCTTCCTCTTCTAAAATTTACTATAATCCCTTTATTTGTATGTCCAAGTAACCATATAATGTCACTTACCTTTGGGGAAAGGAATGTGTTTCTTAAGGTGTACAATATTTTTCACAATATTCTAGTAAAATTAACCCAAGAAGAGCTTCAGATTACTGTGATGCCAATGGAGTAACCAAAGAAGAGAAGCGAGTGGTACGATATGTTAC
The DNA here is from genome assembly GCA_004023965.1 of Spilogale gracilis. Lineage (NCBI taxonomy): Eukaryota > Metazoa > Chordata > Mammalia > Carnivora > Mephitidae > Spilogale > Spilogale gracilis. Next base: position 44,842 of record PITA01005981.1, read on the forward strand.
TCTGATGAAATGGCTCCTTTGGTTGATATTTCAGAAACTAGAGTTCTTATATAAACTCAGCTTGGATTTCAAACCTCTGCATGAAAGAAAAGAAGCTAAATTCATGTCTTATTGACTTTAACCTTTTTTCAAAAAGAAGAATGCTCAGGTTCTCATGAACTGACACATAGTTTCTATAAATAACAAAAAACTTTAATTTTTATTGTCTGTAATGTCTTACCCTAGTTTTCTTATCACAAATCATACATTCAAAAAGATTGAGAATAGAGGTAGATGAAATAAGAAGATAAAAATTCTACAATAATCACTGTTCACATGTTGCCATATATAATTCTGCATGTATTTTCACTTTATTTTTACCAAATGAATCATATTCTAAATATAATTTTCTAACCTGCTTTTTCCATTTACATATTATGAAGGGGAAAATATACAGATGAGAAAATTAAACTCTAGTGAGATTATATGATTATACGATGAAAGTGATTTCCATTTAGGTAGCATTAGAGCCACATCTATAATTCAAAACTCTTTTATGCATTTTACTCCTTATTTGATTATAACCAAATCTGAAAAAATAAATCTGAATTAAAGACTGTGAGAAAATCTTATCTTCTCCTGATGTGTTTTAGCTTGGCTGAATGTTTGCTGGGAAACACAGTGGTAAAGATCAACTGGCTCAGAATTTATTGAAAATATCTTATAGGAAATGATTTATAAATTTTATAGATTTGTTTTCAATCTTAAAAGCTTCATATTGAAGTCTGTGTGCAGTAATGACAGAGTCTGAGGCACTGAATCTTAGTGACATCCCAGACTCTTATGAATCTATAAAAAATTATCATCTAACCCAGTATCATAGAAATATGGTTAAATCTAAGAGTTTCCTGACTTTTAAGTTGGTGATGGAAAAAAAAATTATGCTGGAGTAATTTAAGTTAAAGATTTTTAAAAAGGTTCTATGAGTCTTATCAATCACAATCATTTTATTTGCTAAATTTAGTACTAGAGTGACATTATCTGCACATTCTTTGTATAAAAACATCTAGCAGAGCATCTTTTTTGGGGTTTTGTGATTTCAAGAGGGTTTTAGAATTTTTTGAAAGTCCCACCCACAATCAAAACCAGTGTTCTCCTGGGTGTGGGGTATAAACAATGAATCTTGGAACACTGAAAAAAAAAAAACCAACAACCAGTGTTCTCTTATGGCTGATTAATTCTGTCAGATGGGTCAGAATTAGTATTTTTTCGAGTATATGCAAATTATCCTTCATTTAAAGTTTCTGTTTTTGTTTTCTCTGCTCCATTTGTTTCTCATTTCTCTTCTTCTTTCTTCTCATTTTCCTCTTTACTTCCATTCTCTTCCATTCTCAAGAAAATTTTGAGGATTTTCTCTCCAATTTTTCTTTGCTATGGGAGATACTGAAGTCAATGAATATATTCAGATTTACAAAGGACATTCACTTACATAGACATTTTATGATGCTAATTAAAAGAAGGCCTGGATATCTAGAAAGAGTCAGAGAATTTGGAAGTAATTTATTTTCTCAAATAAAACAGTGGTTCCAAATGATAAAAAAAAATTGCATTTGCTCAACAGTACTTATCACCATAAACTTAGTTACTGAATTTGTCCTATAAATCAGGACAATAAATTCCAGTAGCAAAGATTTAATTTTTAAAAAATTAACTTTCTTTAGCATTCTTGTATCATGAATTAAAAATTTCTAATAACCTCATATGTTCTTTAGTACACATTTGTCTATCTTATCCATAGGGTGAAATGCAGGGGATATAGTTGACTGGTGCTTCCTGACCTATTTACATTTTGAAAATACAGGAAACAAATGTTTGTTGTCTATTGTACTTGTCAGTATTTTTTTTAACATAACACAAATGGCCAGAACTGCAAAGTTTGCATGTAGGGTAAGAAACTTATGTGATCAGAATGAACTTAAATAATGTTGAGAGAGAACAAAAATATAAACTATGCATTCCTTGGGGTTTTAAAGTTCATGTCACTTCTGCAACATGACTCTCTTAGATGAGTATAGAAGCTGGGCTCTATGTACATGCCAGACAAAAAGACCCTGGGTTTTCGTTTCAGTGCATTACTCTTGCTGCCTTCAGCAGGCCCTGATGTGCACATGTAAGTGCAATTATTTAGTTTCTTCTTCATCGATGAAGCACTGGGACATAGATTTTCCTCTTAGAGCATAATCTGTGTTATGGGGCCCACTAAAGAAAGCTGCTAAATGCAGCCAGCTGCTCCTAAATGATTTTCTCTTAAAACACACTCGAATAATATGGTTCACTGAGCCAAAATTTCCTCCATGGCCTCTCTCCATCTCATTTAGTTATTCCACAACTGAGTAACCTGTTAGAAAATTGTGCCCAGGGAAAGACAAAGCCAAATGATCCATATCTCAGATTCTGACTGGTTATGATTCAGTGTGATGCGTGGTCAGAATTGTAGATGATGAGGAAAAACAAGAATGTTTCTCCCTTGCCTCAGCCAGCTAATGAGCATTTACCAGTTCATTCTTTTTATACTTGGAAAGAAGCCAACTTGGCTACAGAGTTTGTCCAGATTACATTCAGAGAAGAGTGAAAATTATGTCCAATACATATTGTAAGACCAATGGGATGCTTTCCAAGAGGTGAATGCCAATTGAATCCATCAGCATGACCGTGTGTGTGTGTGTGTGTGTGTGTGTGTGTGTGTGGTAAAGCACATACAAAATAAAGTTACCATTTAAACATTTTAAAGTATGTGACTCAGTGGTATTTAGTATTCATTATGTTATGCAACCATCACCACTACCTAATTCAAGAACATTTTCATCACCTGTACCCATCAAGGAGCCACTCTCCATTCCCTCCCCTCCCTAATACCTGGCAATTAATAATCTGCTTTCTGTCTCTAAGGACTTGCCCATTCTGGATATTTCAAATATATGGACTCATACAACATATGACATTTTACATCTGGTTTCTTTCATGCAGCATGGTGTTTTTAAGATTCGTCCATATTGAAGCACACATCCGTATCTCATTCCCTTTTATGGATATGTAATATTCTATTGTGTGGACATAGCACATTCCATTTATCCATTCTTCAGTTGAGAGAGAGAGAGAGAGAGTGAGAGAGCACAAGATAGGGGGAATGGCAGAGGGAGAGGGAGAAGTAGGCTTCCCGCTGAGGAGGGAACCTGATGCAGAGCTCTAGCCCAGGGCCCTGGGATCATGACCTGAGATGAAGGCGGTTGCTTAACCGACTGAGCCACCCAGGTGCCCCCATTTCCATATTTTGGCTATTGTGATTGGTGCTGCTATGAGACCATAAGTTTTAACTTTTACTCAAAATCTGATTTGCTGATTCGTGTTTGAAGGTACCTAAATCTTACCAGGAAGTTTAGTGGAGATGGGTTTCAAGTTGCAGACTTGAAGGAAATTAGAGCCAGAAGCCGTGTTAGTTTAAGAGGTTTCAGAAAGGTGGTGAATGATGGCAAAGGCACGGTAAGAAGAGAATTTGAGTTAAGGAATTCATGGCCTCATTTTGGTTCTGCCACCAACAGATGGTCCAAGAACTTTGAGTAGGTCACTTTATGTCCCCTGGACCTTTGTTTCCTCATCTATAAAATGGAGAGCAAAACTCACATTTCTTCTAGGATTCAGCACCTACAACAGGCTGTGTGAACACATTGTGTTCCCTCTTATCTAACACACATTTCTCTACCATCACAGCTGGTACTGCTCATGCTGCAAAGGCATAAAGATGCTCCTTTTTTATGTTTAAATTGTGACTATAACAGTTTCCTATGAACCGGAGGTGTGGAAGAGGTCATGGCCTAAAATCATTGAAATGCTGCAGTAGCAGCAGGGCTAGAAATAACACAGCTTAAAATATGAAAACAGTGATTATCTCTGTAACCAAGAAACTGAAATAAGTGCTTGAGGCTGAGATTATACCAGCCACAAATATCATGGGAGAAATGGGTCCTGTCAAATGTTTGACACTTCCAATGTTACTCTTTAGAGACAGCTTGCAATACTTTGGGATTGGGTAGGTTATTCAGCATTAAAGAAGATTTTTAATCACACTCTAAGCTTTCCTATTCTTTGTGCTAAGACAATAAAACATTAATGACTTGTGATATTTCTGTTTTTGTAAAATGGGAAGGATACTGGGATATCTCAACTTGTTCCAAATGGAAATGAGGTACACTCTGAGTGTACAATTCAGGGAGAGTGAGCTGGCCTGCATCCTAAGTCAGATATCAGAGTATCTACCCTTCCCTTTCTATTTCTTCTTAATGATAAAGAAATAAGATCTAGATGCATAGAAATAAGATCTAAATGTGTGATCCTGGACAAGTCAATTAATATCTCAGCATCAGTTTTTCTGGTCTGTACAATAAAGAGGTTTCCTATGTTGAAAACATTTATTCTTGCCTTCTTGTAAAGTTGCTTACCCAAATTATTCATGGCTGGCTATGTTGCAACAGGGTGAAGAATTAAGACTAAAACACAATCCAATTTTAATTTTACTTTTAAGTATGAGAACTTAAGGAGATTGAGGGATAATGCCTAAACCCAGAAATAAAATAAGAGACCATTATACATAAAAGTAGATAAGATATTCAAAAATATTTGATAACATAAATTAAAGAGCTTGGACAAGTAGAACACAGATTTCCCCTACAAATTACTTTGACCACAGTTAACTTTGTCATTTCTTCATTCAAAAACACTTGTTTTCATCTCCACGTAAGTAAAGCTTTGAAAGGTGAGGATTAACCTTCAACTGAAGCAGCTTTGACATTTCATTTTGTCATTCAGATCAGCAAATAAAATTTAGCTTTCCACTTCCCCCTTAGTGAGGGGGCAATGTAGACTGAAAGGCCAACAGGAATCAATTCTATTTTCCCACGAAGGGGCTGTTGGAAGGTCCACAGCTCAGAAACACCCAGTTTTACCTGACTTTATGATGTGGATGACAGTTCCTTAGGTACTGAAAATTAATCTGCCAAGTTTATTTAAGTGAGTTCTTGCCCAGCCCATGTTTTCACCCTTTAATGGTAATGAAGCTAAAATTTCTTTCCAGTCACTTTGCATATCATTTCCTTTCTCTTAGTTCTCTTTCTAAGTGAGATGATTGACAGGTCCTTCTTTAGCAATCACTTGGGTACATGATTTTCTTTTTCCTCTGAAGTCGATTTTGAAAGGAGTTGTACTGTGATGAGCTAATTAGCACAAAAGCAGAGCATATAACCTTAATTAGGCATGATAATAGGCTCAACGTAATGGGATGTCCTGAAACTGCACGCTATGCAAATATTAGACTTTTCATTCCTCCCATTACATCTGAAACCATCAAGCAAAGGATGTTTTGCAGTGTGTACCACAGTCAATGCCAGGTGCACGTCTTTCAACAAAAATTGGTTTTTTGGGTGAACTAGCTGGGGAAAGGATAATAGAAGGAGGTTTAGGGAAAAAAAATATGTTTAAAAAGCTGAAAAGTCCCATTAAGCTCAGAATGAGCTTTATAAATTCAGAGGAGTTTTACAATTAGGTAAAAAAAAATCCAGTTACCCTACCCAAACTATATCTTATCTGGAATTCTGAAAACACTTCACTGTAGGCATGACTGTCAATTATGCTAATGAGAGAGTTTGCAAATCCAGTAACCACTAAGAGTACTATAAAACCAGTCTGGGGGTTACTCAAACTCGTAGGACATAGGAAGATAGTGAGGAAATGAAATCACAGTGAATCCCCAAGTCCTAATTTTAGCCTATTATTTTCATTTCCCTTACCACCAACCTCCCCTTTTTTATTGGAGTGGTACCCTGAAATGAAAATTTCCAAGGATGGAGTACCCCCAGACATTTGAGTATTCAACTACTGAATATTTGAGAGCTCACAATACTTAATTCTTAGGTTATGTCTGGAGTTGTGAATTTTCAGAGTCAATCAGTAGCTTATAATAAACTATTTGGTTTCAGATCCTGATGGGAACACTGATAACAACAGATAGTGTCAACACGGATGGGACCGGAGGAGATTATGTGGAGTGAAATAAGTCAAGTAGAAAAAAATCAATTATCATATGGTTTCACTTACTTGCAGAACATAAGGAATAACATAGAGGACACTAGGAGAAGGAGGGGGAAAGTGAAGTGGGGGAAATTGGAGGGGGAGATGAACCAGGAGAGACTGTGGACTTCAAGAAATAGGCTGAGGGTTTTAGAGGGGAGGGGAGTGGGGGGATGGGTGAACCTGGTGGTGGGTATTAAGGAGGGCATGTGTTGCATAGAACCCTGGGTGTTATACGTAAACAATGAGTCTTGGAACTCTACATCAAAAACTAATGATGTATTGTATGGTGACTAATATAACACAATTAAAATAATTAATAAATTTTTTTAAAAAGTGAGTATCCGAATAGTCGGTCTCTGATTTAAGTCTGATGTACCATCCATTTGTTACAATAAGAACTGAAGTTTGAAATCCATAGTTTTTTCTCTATTTACTATATAAGCTAACATTTACTAAGCACATACTATATTCTAGGCACAGTTTTCAACACTTTATTGGCACAGTCTCATTGAATAATCACAATAACTCTGTAAGGTAGCTACCATAATTAGCTATATTTTAGGAGGAAGCTCAGGATCAGAGTTCAAAAACTGTACCCAAGAGCACACATCTAGTAAGCAGTAGAGTCAGTATTTGAACTCAGGTCTGACTTCAACGATGCTCTTCACCACTGTGCTGGTCTCATTAGTGTCTGTTAATCCCCTGATTGAATCCTTACTATCACTTTTCCCAGAGCTGGAGGTGAGATGCAAGAAAAAGAAAAAGGGTTGAGGCCTAAATTGAAATGGAGAAATTCTCCATCACCTGTTATGTACGAAGGAGATTCTGGTTAGATGCTCTATGTGGGGTGAATGTGTGAGTGTCATGGAAGTAGAATTTGAAATAGGGCAGGCAGAATTGCACAGAAATGACTGTAATAAATACAACATGTTATTATTGTACATGAGATAATAGGGAAAAAGTTAAGTCCTGTATGGAAATGAGACCAGGATTTCAATCTAGTTTTTACTGTTTATCAGCTATGGGACTGGATTCAACCAGGAAACAGGTGGTTCAAATACGAGAGTCAGCAAAAGGACTACTTTTTTAAAGATTTTATTTATTTGACAGAGAGAAACACAGCCAGAGAGGGAACACAAGCAGAGGAGTGAGAGGGGGAGAAACAGGCTTCCCGCCGAGCAGGGAGCCCGATGCGGGGCTCGATCCCGGGTCTCCAGGATCATGACCTGAGCTGAAGGCAGTCGCTTAACCAACTGAGCCACCCAGGCGCCCCAAAAGGACTATTTTTTAAAAAAGATTTTATTCATTTATTTGACAGAGAAAGACACAGCGAGAGAGGGAACACAAGCAGGGGAGTGGGAGAGGGAGAAGCAGGGAGCCCAATGTAGGGCTCTATCCCAGGACACTGGGATCATAACCTGAGCTGAAGGCAGATGCTTAATGACTGAGACACCCAGACCCCCACAAAAGGACTATTTTAAGAGGGATAAGGTGGGCAAGGAACAGAAGATGCTAATGTACATAGATGTTAGCAACACTGGAAGCTGGCCCACTCCCAGGACTGAAAGGACCAGGGGAAGAAACAGTGAGAATTGGCTCACTGGATGATGGGTAGGGGGTACATGACAAAAGCTGTGGCTATGCAGAGCTACTGCTACTGCAAGAGGTAAGGTCACAAATATGGGAGACAGTAGGGAAGAAATACTCTGACCTCCATTCTCTTGCCTTTGGATTTTCCTTGGGTGCTTCCCATCTGCTGATCCCTTCCAGAAGGCAACCTGCCAGGGAACCCAGTTGGTCCATGGGGGTCTGTCTCCCAGGTGGAAGATAGATATAAGTAAAGGTGATGGAGAATAACACTGAGCAAGTCACTTCCTCTCTCTAAATTTCAGTTTGCTTATCTGTGATACAGTACCTACCATGGTAATAGTGGCCTTACAATTTTTACTTTCAACTTTTTATTTTGAAAAACCTCAATTGTACAGAATTTATAAGAATAGTACCATGAACACACAGATATACACTTCACTTTGATTCACCAATTGTTTACATCTTGTCACTATTGCTTTATTCTTTTTCTCTCTGTAATTACACAAACATACACATTTATTCTTGCTGAGCCATTTGAGTGTTGCTTGCTGATATCCTGAAACTTTATTCCTAAATACTTAAGCAAATATTGTCTAAAAACAAGATGTTACCCTACATAACCCCAGTTAAATGATCACACCCAGAAAATTTACCATTAATGTGTTATTGTGAAATACAGTCTATATTCAAATTTCCCCAAGTGTCTCAATAATGTGCTTTACAGTGGCTGATTTTATTAATCAAGACCATACATTGGATTTTATTGTTATATCTCCTTAATCTCCTTTAATCTAGAACAATTTTCTAGGTTTTTTTTCTTTTTTAATTTTTCATGATATTAACATTTTTGAAGAATCAAAGGCCTTTACTGGATGTCAGTTGTTTTGCAGAATGATCACAATATGGATTTGCCTAATTGTTTTTTCCATGATTAGATTCAGTTTAACCAATTTTGTCAAAAATACTACAGAAGTGTGTTCTCAGAGCATTAAATCTGCAGTCATATGATATCAAAATGACTTACCAGTTTGAGCAGGTCAAATCCAGCCTCCACCTGTTTTTGTAAATAAAGTTCTTTTTTTTCAATTGGGGTATAATTGACATTGTGAATAATGTTTTATTGGAACACAGCCATGTCCATTCATTTATGTATTTTCTGTGACTATTTTTCACCCTGCAACAGAGGAATTGAGTAGTGGCAACAGGGACCTCACCACCTGCAAAGTCTAATATGTTTACTGTCTGTCCTTTTACACAAGTTTGCCAATTCCTGATTGCCTGGGGTATTGTGAAAGCCTCCTTTCTGGTTTTCCTGGTTCTATCTTATTCCCCCTGTACCCATCCTCCCCACCCCTTCTCCAGTGTAAGGGGGAATTTTCCTAGGATATGAACTCAGCCCTGTTAATTTGCTCCTTTTGGTGCATTAGCCTTCAGTGCCAAGAACATCAGCTTCCCCCTACTGTGGTTTCCCATACTAGACTTGTTCTCTGGCCATAATGAGTGCTTCCTGCCCTTTCCAATCTTGGCACATGCTATTCTTTTTGTCTCAATATCCACCCCTTGCTCTTGTCCTCAATAATAAGCTCAGGTGTTATTTTTTCCTGAGAAACCCTTCTGACTTCCACAGGCTGAACCAATAGTTTCTGCTTCTCTACGGCTGTGCAACGTACTTTGTTTCCAACATTTCTCCACTCTAGCATGATCATAGGCTTACCTATCTTCCCCTGCTACTTCCCCTGCTACTCCTCTCAAGGGCCCAAACATCCAGCTTTGTATCATCAGTGCCCTGTCTGGGATCTGGCCCTTAGTCAGAGCCCATTAGGTTGCTCTTGCCTGCAGGCATCTCAGTTGCATTTGAAGACTTATATAAGGTGCTAGGGAGTAGTACTGCTTCAGGACAGGCTCCCTGGAGGAGCTGTCATGTTAGTTAACCCCTGGAGCATGAGAAGGAGGATTAAATAAGATAATGGGAAAACACAGGTATTGAAACAGTATTGGTAAAGTTGATGAGACCCAGAATAAATGTGCTGGAGAAAGGACAAGCAGAAGAAGGGGCATGTGAAAAAACACTGGAAGCCAGGCTAAAAAAGAGGCAATAGGCCCATATTCTATAGAATGTTCTCAGTTGTGCTGAGCTATATGAGCGATGGGAAACCGTAAAGAGCTAAAGTAGGCAAACACCATAGTCCATGCTGTAATTGTCTGTTTGCATGTCTTCTAGAAGTCCCTTAAGGCATTAACTGTGCTTTGTCTGGTCATCATTCAATCTAAGTGCACACGCCATATCACTGCATATGGTATGGTTCTCAATAACTGTCTCTTTCATAATTCAAGTATATGAAAACTCCTCAGTATTAAGGGACATAGTCCCCAATGTTTAGTATTCTTTCACAGGATGAACCCTTGTCCTATTTGCAGTTTTCATAAATTTAAGAACTTCAGCCATATTTAACCTTTGGTGTTGGATTTTAAGCTTGAAAAATTCCTTTTAGAAAGAAAAAAACAAGTCTATCTTTTCATGGACGTTTTGCATCTCTTGGATCATTCCGGCTGACTTTTTCTGGACCTTCTCCAATCCTGTTTTGTTTTTGTCAAGGCTTTCAAGAATACCTGAATTATTTCCTAATCTGCAAACCAGAGACAGCTTTGTTTATTTCTGATGGTTTTGATATTTTCTATTAACAAAATGCTAAATGGAGCTTGGAGAAATAAACTCTCATTTGTAAACTTGCCCAGGACGATGAATGAGGAGCTTTTATTAATGATGTCTATACACTATTGCTGTCATGGGTCAAGGGCTCAGACCATCAGCTAGGCAATTTGGGGGATGTGAATGAAGTAAATTAGCTGGTAAAAGAAGCCTAGATAATTGGACAAATTGGGACCTAGGGAGACTCCTGCACTCCAGGAAATTGTCCCTGTCTCTTATCCTCAAAGTGAACAAGAAGCTTCAGTTTCAAATTGAGTGCATTTTCCATCCATGTGCATTGGATTGTTTTGCTCGGTTTTACTTTGAGTGTTTGAGGTTATCTTTTCGACGTAACAGCTAAACCCACGGCTTCCTTTCTCGTAAAACCAAAACAAAAAAGGCTTTCTATTCAGGTGCCTTCTGTGTGTGCACATGTATAGTACATATTTGGGATCAAAGCCAGCTATATAAAGTCCTTGATTCTGTGTGGGTTCAAACACATATCAAAGCTTCAGTATCCTGAAAGGTTTCACTCTGCTTCCTGAAGACCTGAACACTGCTTCCATAAAGCCATGGCTTGCTTTGGATCCCGGAGGCATGGGGCTCAGCCGGACCTGTCTTCTAGCACCTGGCCTTGCACCGCTCTGTTTTCTCTTCTCTTTATCCCTGTCTTCTCCAAAGGTGAGTGAGGCTTTTGGAGGACGAAGGTGGAGGAGGTGTTTCTCCCACCTGCGTTTCATTTCTTTTAGTAGTCAAGGACAGTGATTTATAACAAAGCCAGAAGCTAAAGGTAGAACTCCAGTCTCCTGGTTTGGAGGGCTCTGTATTCCAAGGCTGGCAGGAGACAGCTGACAGCCACAAATAAGCATGCTCCACCAGGCACTGACCAGGAACTTAATGAATATATCTGAGTTGGTTTGGGAGATGAGTAATTTCAGACTCTTCTATAAGATTGGAAGGAAATACTGTAAATTTAAGCAATTCAAGAGAGGAAAGATATCCGTAGCTCTTAATGTATTTAAGCCTGGAATCAAGGTAAACTCGTGAATTTCCTTCTTTAAAAAGATGGATTTAAGCGTATCACATAAAGTTTCTTTCCTACCCAATTAAAGATTTTAAGATCTTCACTTTTTATAAATGAATCAGCTTGTTTAAAATTTAAGCCTTCTTCACTCCATTCAAATTTTAAGGTTCTCAGTCAATTCTGTAAACTAGTTAGCTAATTACTTAAAAAAAAATGAAAGCAGTTTGAAATTGTAAAACAAGAAAAAAAAAGAAGGGGAGAAACAAAGAAAGAAAAAAACAATGAAAACCATCAGTCTGTTTGGTATAAGATATTTAATTGCCCCCTGACCTATTTGTGGACTTTGGATGCAGACTCCCCAGTTTTCAGATGAAATAAAGCTCTTCAGAGGTTAATACTGGGTTAGCTATAGGACATAAAATGGTGAACATTCTCACTGAATTTCAACTTTATTTCACCCTAGACTGTCTCAGTTAAGAAACCATGTAGTTTATATGGAATACTTGTATGTTCAAAAGATATTTGATAAATTATTACCAGATAAGAAATACTCATGTACATTTTCCTATTCTATGTGTTTTGAACATGTAAAGATTACATACTCTTAGAAGTAATTACTTTTACTTTGTAGAAAATTTATCTCAACCTGTAACTGAGATTCTCCCACTGGAAAATTAGTGTGACCAGGGTTAGTGGTGGTAACTGGGAGTTTGCCTGGGGGAAGGCAGGAAAATTGGTGTTTAAACTTAATGTCAATACAATAAAGATTATTGAGAGTTCCTGTGTGTAGGATCTAATGGTGGCTCCCAGGAGTTTATAAGCCAAAGGCAGAAGCTGCAAGAAGTATGATAGTGCACAAAAAACTTTAATACAGGGTAGAAGTTGATTAAATACCACAATGGAGTTACAACAGTACAAAGCTGCTCTGATAGACAGGGATGTGGGTTGCAAAAGAAGACTTATTTAGCCAGCCAGGGCTGCTGGATTAACCCTAGCAAAGGCTGCTATCATGCTGTTCTTTCCTCTGAGGACAGGTGTTGCTCAGTCCAGGTACTCAGAAGAAAGGACTAGTGATAGAGTGATTTCTGTAGAGTGACTTATACATCGGAAGAGGTGTCCTAGAAACTCAGACTGGAGTGATAGGTTGGGAATGGATCATGGAGGACATAAATGCTACTTAGTTTATTTCTTTTTGCAATCAATGGTATGTAAGGTTTCAAAGGGTTTGATCAGAGTGGTGACTTGGTTCATCCAAGTTTTGAGTGCCACTTGTGTTTTTGACTGGAGTGGGGACAGGTTATTTAGAGGAAGGTAATTTGACATGAAGCTACCATTTTGTAGATGACATGAGCCTTTCTGAATGGAGAGCTGGACTCTCTTATCCTGTAAAAGCCAGGAGAAAGAACAAAGGAGCACGAGGGGGTTCGAGTGAAGGAGAGAGAGTGGCGGAAGAGGTGGTGGCGGTGGCAGGGGAAGCCCACAGAAGTTAACAGCAGGGTTGCCTCAGCCTACAGAGGAAACGACCTGGTGGCCTCTGCTCTGTGGCTTCCTTCATCTAGCAGCATCCCTCCCTCTGATAATAATGCTAGGGAACGTGGTGGCTGGCACAGTGATCCAGGGTTCAGCCACTGTGCCTCATAGAGGTACAGGACCAAGCACATATAAGCAGAAGTTCATGAGGTATATATTGAGGAGTAAGGCAATATTCTGTACCTCAACCTCCAAAATTTCCCTATTGCTCATTATAGTTCCTGTAGTTCTATGACAACCTTAGAATACGAGAGGTGGAAGGTACTCTGTTATCATCTGACCTAACCAGCTCTTACTGCCTATGAGGGAAAATGAAGGTTACAGGGAAGGCATGACTTGCCCCAAATCACATATTTCATGGTAGAACCAAGCTTTCAGTTTGTCACATCAGTGTTCTTCCTGCTATAGGAAACTTGTCCAATAAGGAAACACCTTATGGAGATTAGGTGGAAGACAGCTAGGAGATTGAGGTATGGGTGGGGGAGAAGGGAAGGGATGGGGAGTGTTTGTTGAAGGAAGAGAAGGGCTGAAAGATGAAGCCGGAGAGCACCCACCAAGATCAACTTCTGTTAGCTGGAGATTTTGCTTGAGCCTGGCGGTAGGTGAGCATGAGTTTGCTGAGTTCCCTCTAATTTTCTCTTATTAGGGATGCACGTGGCCCAGCCTGCAGTGGTTCTGGCCAGCAGCCGTGGTGTTGCCAGCTTTGTGTGTGAGTACGGGTCTTCAGGCAATGCCGCCGAGGTCCGGGTGACAGTGCTGCGGCAAGCTGGCAGCCAGGTGACTGAAGTCTGTGCAGCGACATACACAGTGGAGGATGAGTTGGCCTTCCCAGATGATTCTACCTGCACTGGCACCTCCAGTGGAAACAAAGTGAACCTCACCATCCAGGGGTTGAGATCCATCGACACGGGGCTCTATATCTGCAAGGTGGAGCTCATGTACCCACCACCCTACTATGCAGGCATGGGCAATGGAACCCAGATTTATGTCATCGGTGAGCAAAACCATATCACTAAGCTGACACCTTTTGCATTGCTGTCTTCTTTGCATGAAACAGTTTTGTTCCTTATCTTCAAGTGGTTCATTTTAGGATTATGGAAATTCTTTTTTTTAAGAGTTCTTTGGCATACCGTAGGTTAGTCTGTTCAATATGGGTGGCCACTCAAACAGCGTTCTGATTAAAAATAAAATGGGTTGGAGATAGTGTTTTCTTCTACTGGAGGTTGGGGCCCTCATCCTGGAGTGATAACGATCATGAAGTTTGGACTTGGGCCTTTCATAGGACATTCTTCGGGAAATGGACTCTAGTAGCTAAACTTACCTGTGGACTAGCAATATTGTTTAGGGGTAGATGCCAAGATTGGGAGCTTTTCCAGAACCTCTCCCTTTTCACTAGTGGGAGGAGTAGAGCCCTAAACTATAAAGAGTATCTCAAGGAAGCTCTACTTCGTTTTCTGTTGCAGATCCTGAACCTTGCCCTGATTCGGACTTCCTCCTCTGGATCCTTGCAGCAGTCAGTTCGGGGCTGTTTTTTTATAGCTTCCTTATCACAGCTGTTTCTTTGAGCAAAATGGTGAGTGCAGTGCTGACAACACACCACTTTTGGTGGGGATGCCTTGAGTGATAGCAACTGACCAAATGACGCTGTTGAGTTCAGTTTTCTGGAGATGAAGCAATAAATGAAGAACAGTGGTAAAGGAAGGACAGGGGTAAAGAACACACTAGAACCCTTGGCATTGGCCTTTGAGGTTTCGGGATGACTAACATTTTAGATGAATGTGTTTGACATTGAATGTTTGTGTGCTTCTGAGCAGGGTTTCAGTTTGAGTAACCATTTGAACAACATGGGGCAGCTGTTTTGTTCTTTGTCTTCAAGACAGTTGTACTTAGTAACCCTGAAATATAAGATGAGGTTGGGCCAGATACTGCTACAGAACACCACCTGGATGGATTTTATTCTTCCCCTAAGTCCCTCTACTTCACCTGGAAGCCATCTCTTGGTGCCACCCTGCTTGTGCCTTCCTTGTCTAAGCTATAACTGTCCACACAACACCTGTCCAGGGCTCCCTGTTACCCAGTCTGTGCAAATGGGAAGTCTTGCCTTCCCTTCCAGCCCAGTAAATAAGAGCGCCAGTTTTTATTTATTGCAGTTGTTGGAAAAGGTGGAGGTATGAAATCAGGTCTCCTGTCAGGATTTCTTTCTGATGGTCTCTTTCAGCCCCCTCTGCCTGTGGCTAGCTTTGTCACCACAAACTTCTCCATTTGGGCCTCTCTTCTTCTCCTCCCCTACATCCCCCCCCCCACTTGGTTCCAAGATCCTCTACTCAACCTATTCTATTGCTATAGATTCTTCCTACCTCATTTGCTAGAAACTCCCACACAGACCAGTAGACTAGAATCTCAGTTTACGGAGGTGATAAAAATTGGGAACTAAGGTGGACAGACAAAAAGTAATAAAAAGCGTATGAGGAGTAGAGATGAGAAATACAGCTCTAGAATAGAATAACTGAAGTTTATTATATTAGGAAGCTCTTCCCATCACAGATACGATGTAGTCAATTACCATAGGCATTTTGGGTATTCTTTTTAAAGCTTTCTCAAAGTCTCTTTCTCCTCTCTTGCAGTCAGGAAAAATGATTGCTATTTTACATCACTAGCACAGAGTGATTTATCTAAACTAAATTATAATAGCTGGATCAAAAAATCTCCTGGGGCTTATAATGCTGTATGTATACATTCACTTTTTCAATGGAGCAGGGACCCATTATTTGTTGAGTCTTATTACGGCTAGAAATGGCTTCTGTATTTCTCAATAATAAGTACTGTTTCTTTTTGTATTTGGCAGCTAAAGAAAAGAAGCCCTCTTACTACAGGGGTCTATGTGAAAATGCCCCCAACAGAGCCAGAGTGTGAAAAGCAATTTCAGCCTTATTTTATTCCCATCAATTGAGAGACAATTATGAAGAAGAAAGAACATTTTCCAATTTCTCAGAGCTGAGGCAATTCAAACTTTGCGCTATCCAGCTATATTTGCTTGTTTGTATATTTTGGGGGGGATTCATCTCTCTTTAATATAAAGCTGGATGCAGAACCTAAATGAAGTGTGCTACAATTCAAAGCAAAGGTGCAAGAAAACAGAGCCAGGATGTTTCTGTCACATCAGATCCAATTTTAGTAAAAGTACCACTTGGGAGCAATATGGGGATGCAGCATTATGATGTGGGGTCAGGGATATAGGTGAGGGAGTGGTGCAGTCTAAAGAAAGCAAGGGAAGGGAGTTGGGGATAGGAGATATTGTACACACTTTATATTTACATGTGAGAGGTTTATAGCTGAAGTGATGTTTTCAACATAAATTTTTATGTTATCTTTCTTAAATGTAAAATTACATGAAGACTTTAAAAAATGCTCACATGGCTGTATTTTAGCCAGTGATTTCAGAGGTTGTATTGTACCAATATATATTTTTTATTTGATAGTATTGTGCATGGGGGCCACATGTACTTTTGTGTATTTGCTGATGGTTTCCATATAAACACTATATGGCAGTGTCTTCCCACCAGGGGTTCAGGGGAAGTTTTATGGAGGGGCTCAGGACACTAATACACCAGGTAGAATATAAGGTCACTTGGTAACTGGCTTGGAAACCGGATGAGGTCATAGCTGATTCCTGTAGCCATGTTGGGATGAATTGGTGTTGACATGTGCTTTGGGCTTTTATGTTAGCTCCGTTCAAAGGTGTACAAGGGAGTTGAGACTGGTGCATTTGATTTAACTCCATAGAACACCATCGTCATGTAAATGGCTCATTC
Organism: Spilogale gracilis; assembly: GCA_004023965.1. NCBI lineage: Eukaryota > Metazoa > Chordata > Mammalia > Carnivora > Mephitidae > Spilogale > Spilogale gracilis. The sequence goes on from PITA01005981.1 coordinate 61,589, forward strand.
TGGGAGTCTTGTAGGTATGAAGTTTCATGAGAGCCCCAAGTCCTTACACATGATTAATGCCATGGACAGAAAACAGCAGCAGATGGCAGAACGGGGTGATGAGGGTTTCTGAAAACTAACACTGTTGGTGTTTTTTAACTCATTATTTTCCATGAAAATGCAACAACATGTATAATATTTTTAATTAAATAAAAATCTGTGGTGGTCATTTTCCAGAGTTGTCTTTATCTTCCTTGTGTTTAAATATTGTGCTTGAGTTTGTTTTTAATTGATTTATTCATCAGTTGGTGAAGTCTCCATTATTTGGAATACTGGGAACAGATTGATAAAAAGGCAAATAATGCTTCATGATTCAGCTGTCCACCAGCTATTACCTGAAAGCCATTCTTGGAAGGAACTCTTCCTCTGTCTTTTTGATTTCTTCCCAACTATTTGAAATATAAAGCATATTACTGCAAATGACAGCCTAAGGCCTTTATAACTCACACAGCATTCGCTCTAGCACAGGTTCTTCATCTCCTATTTCTTGTCTATAAATTTCTCAGTTTAACTCATACAGTTACCATGGCAACTCCTGTGCTGTCAATCATGTTCCTTGCAGCCATTTTTTATCTGCTTCAATAGTAAATGGAGCTTTCCCTTGTGCTTTCTGAATAGACTTTTCACACATGTGGGGAAAACATACCTGTGGTCCTGTGTTGCTATCAGCTGGCAGACCTGGGCCTGGCCCACTGAGTCCTTTGTGATTCTTGGTTAACCAATGTATGGCCTCAGTCTACTTGGTTTCCTCTCAAGTTTTCTTATTCTTGACCTCTACATCCTGCTATTATCTTGTGAAATGCTTCTCAGTGTGGCCAGGGACCACCTATAACTGAATTAACTGGGTCACTTACTAAAATTGTTAATTCAAGTGGTTAACCTCAGATGTACTGAATCAGAAGTTTTGGGTGATGGGGCCAGGAGTTTTCTCTCTCAACAAGTGCCCCAGTGCTTCTTATACCCATCAGATTTTGACAATCACTGTGTAGGCAGCCTCCTCTCTCTCCTGTTCACTATAGCTTTCTCTCTTCCTTTTTTTCTGCAGGTGCTAACAGACAAATGAGACAGCACATAGTGAGCATTCCATAAGGATTTTTAAAATAAAAATAAATTTTTCTTTCAAAATACTGTAATCACAATGACATAGAATGAGCTCCTACTATGTTGAAGACCATACCTCTTGCTCTCTTAGCCTTTGATTGGAAGCTATGAAGAAACACACAATTTAGGAGTCCCAAATGGGTGGTGTCTTACTATTTCTACTTCTTTACATATTTAGAGAAATAATTCTTTTCCATAGTTGATGGCAAATTTAAATGACAGAGAGGGCCTTATATAAAGGACCTCTCCTGTATCTTTCAGACATCATTAGACAATGGACTACTTTAAATAAGCTTAATATCTCCTCTACCATTACCTGAAATTCTACCATTAGCTATTTAGTTAAGCATTGCCATCTCTACTCATTATCAAATTTGAAAAAATATAATTCTGCTTTAAAAAGTTTCTACTGTAGCAGAAAAAAAGGGAGGAAAGACTGTGACCTGGGCTTCCACTTGGAGGGGAGAAAGCAAATTGGGGGGTTTCTGGGTACCAAATTAAAGTCTTTTCTGATCTCCATTTTCTTTATGAGGGTAGATCTGTTACCTGCAATGATCAGAGAGATTCATTGCCCCCAAATCAGAAGAGTGACTTTTTCCTGGCATGTTAACCTTTACCACTATCTCCATCTCTGACATCAGGGTCCTGGGGAATCCCAAAGACTTCATTCAGCTCAATAGGGCTTCATCTCAATGAAATCAATAGTTCATCATGGAGTGGAAGACTGGGCACCATAACCCTTCTCTCTGGAACCACTGGCCCCAGGTAGGAAGGTGGATGACAAAGGGAACATGGTAGAACTACCAGTGCTTACTGGGTATTTACCCCAAAGATACAGATGTAGTGAAAAGAAGAGCCATATGTACCCCAGTGTTCATTGAAGCAATGGCCACAACCGCCAAACTATGGAAAAAGCCAAGGTGCCCTTCAACAGATGAATGAGTAAAAAAGATATGGTGGGCACTGAGGGCACCTATTGCATGGAGCACTGGGTGTGGGGCATGGGCAATGAATTTTGGAACACTGAAAAAATAAAATAAATTTAAAGTCAAAAAAGAAGAAGAAGATATGGTACATATATATACAATGAAATATTACATCTCCATCAGAAAGCATAAATACCCAACTTTTGTAGCAACATAGACTGGATTGGAGGAGATTATGCTGAGTGAAATGAGCCAAGCAGAGAAAGTCAAGTATCATATGGTTTCACTTACTTGTGGAGCATAAGGAGTAATATGGAGGACAGTAGGAGAAGGAAAGGAAATAGGAAGTGGAGTAAATCGGGGAGGGAGACAAAATATGAGAGACTTTGGACTCAGAAACAAACTGAGGATCTTGGAGGGGAGAGGGTGGTGGGTGGGTGAGCCTGGTGGTGGGTATTGAGGGCACATATTGCATAGAGCACTGGGTGTGGGGTATAAACAATGAATCTTGGAACATTGAAAAAAACAAACAAACAAACCAAACATGTGCTTTTTAAGGAAAAAAAAAAGAACTACCAGTACTGCCTAGGTCAACCCCTACTCCTGCCAGTTCCCAGCACATAACTTTGTTTACCTCCCTTCTTCCAACATGGCACTTTCATTTCTGCTACTTTCTGTTTCCCTGTTTCTCAGCCCCAAATATCTTTAGCCCTCATTTTCACATCCAGCAAGACTGATCTCAAATTCTGCATCCAACATCAGACTCACTGACACTTCAAGCCCACGTTGATCTCTCCCCTTCTGTTTCACAGCTATACTTGGTTTCATCTCTAATAATTTCAAATGTTCATGTCTTTTCTTCCTAGATTCAGTGCAAACTTCTCCAAAATAGGAATCATCACAGCTTTAGGCACACAGAAAATGTTCAAATCAATGTATTGAAAAGTTGGGGAGCTAGGACATCTGGCACTGTCTTCTATGTAGAACCTGGCTGTGTTTTCTTGGTCTCAGTTAAATGTCTTTCCCATTTGACCAGCAGAACTATGTGTGGGTCAGTCTATCACTTGGCTTTAACCTTCAAGACTCTGGAATGTGAGCTCCAGCTGGCTACCCTGTTTCACACATTGTACTTTTATCTCAATCCAATTTTCCAGTCTTTTTTCTTTTTAAATTTCTTTTGAGAGGGGAAAGGAGATGAATTCTCATTGTTACTCCCTTTCTTTCTCTTTTCAATCTGTAAGTTGTTGCTAGAACTGACTGTATTTTTATACTGACTCTGAAGCTCCTTTCACCTTCACAGTGGATACTCAGTTTACTTGAGACTGAACTTGCAAAATGTTGATGTCACCGTGCTGTTAATTGGAGCAAAGCCAGCTAAGAAGTTTAAGAGTTTATAAATGTAAGTTATTGTTTTGGGAGGTCTCAAAGCAAAAGAGAAAATGGTTTTCTCTGGAAAGTTATTCTGATTGTCCTACTTCTTTTTTTGTACCTGGTTAGATATGTGACTCAGGTGTCTTGAGAGGCCTTGTTTTGTTTATTTTTTCTTATTTTAGGTTATTTTTTTCTGATTAGGCCAGAAAAATGACACACCCTATTGATAGAGAGAGGGCAAGGTTTTTTCCTTTCTCCTTTATGTGACCTTGCTTGCAGTCTGGGATAGCAATCTGTAGGTAGGTTTGCCAGATTCAGCCTGCCACCCCCCTAAACAAAAAAACCCCACAAAACTCAAAAAACAGGATGCCTTATATTTGACCTGACAACACTATAAGCAAGAAAGTTAATACACCTACTGTGATGTGAATAAAACAGTTCTAGAGACCTTCCCCAGAAATGTCTGGGCAGGAACAGCCTGAGAATGGCTGCTGTTTCCATTCTAACACACTCATTCTCCTGTCCACATTCCTGGGCATGTGTGGAGCTGATACTCAGTGTTGCTGGGGGCTAATGGGTCTCACAAAGGGGGCAGCCATTAATTTCCTAATTATTTTTGTTAGAAGTCTATATGGTCAGAAGTCTGACATTCAGATCCTTCTTGCAAACCTTGCTTTCTAGGGTGTACTCTATTATAGCTATTCTTGTATTTATTGTGTCTAGTCAGTATTCGGTGCATTTGGAAAAAATGCAGATAGAGGTGCCTCAGACTCAGAGCTTCTCATTATAAGACTGGAGGCAAAATCTGGGGATTTAAATTGTCCAGTAAGTCTTTGGATCATACTTTCGGAAGTCCTGGTCTAATTCACGATCCTAGCATAACAGACGATTAGGATTGAAGAATGGACTTGGGAGTTATTTTTATATTTTATAAGAAAATGAAGCTCAGAGACACTAGGGAACTTTCCAAGGCCCCAGAGGAAGGCAGGGTTTGAACTAGGCTGAGACTCAGGTCCCTAGATTTTCACATCAGGGCTCTGTGCAGTGGGTGAGACTATGAAACTTTCTGACCAGGGGCTCCTTTTCAGGCTGCTTCTGGAAATGTCTATCACCATTCCAGTCTACCCCAGGAAACCTGTTTTTCTTCCCACCTTCACCCCAGATGCTCTGGGTGAGCATCACTGCTCTTCCTGGCCTTCTGTGAGCTGTATCTTCTCTAGGTATCCCTTAACTTTCTGGGTCACTAACAAGAAAATCTCAGGTGATGCAGCTTGTCCTCAGCAAACTTACAGAAGAATGATGCAGAAGAAAACAGAAAACAGACCACTGCCAAGAATCGGCCAGCAATGCCAGCAACACACTGAGAAAGCTTCCAAATTCTGTGGGAAGTCAAGTAACAACTCTGAAATGATATGTGCTCTTTTTATCACACACAATCAGGTCACCATAGCAACCAACAATGTTTTAAAAACATGGTATTAGTCCCACAAAAGAATATTATCTATTCGAACAAAAAGAGGAGCCTCTCTCCGGGACGGTTTATAGGAAATATGTTTTGGGAAGCCAGTTCAAATTTTAGAAAGCATCACAAATGATTTCTCATGAATAGCACTTTTCCAAGGATATTTCCTTTTTCTTCTTGCTTCGCTTTGACAATTTTTTAGTCTGTGCTGCAGTCATTCAGCCTGATAGCTTATATTTTTTTTCAACTTGTTGAAAATGAGTCTTGCTTTCCTTCTTTGTAGTTAACTTGCAATGCAGAAAAGATCTCTAGTTTCCTATAAACATTTTCTTTTTGCCCCTGACACATCAAAGTTACCAAAAACCATGACTGGACCTCAAAGACAGGAAGTTTGGATTTGTGAACAAAGAACAGCATTCTCTAGTATTGCTCTCTTGTGGAGGAAACTGCCATGGTGAATACGGTTCATGATGTCTTTATTCTGAGTGAAGAGGGAAGAGAAACCAACTTGTGAAGCCTTTTACAATGCATAAGTATACACTAGCTAAAGTAATTCTTGCAATGACTCTGCAGAAGAGGGACAGTCATCATCCTCATTTTACAGATGAGAAAACTGAGGTTCATAGAGGTTGTATTATTTGTCTAAAGCCACACAGCTAGTTTAAGAGTCAGGATTGGGAATGATGTTGAATTCCAAAGGTCACTTTCTTTTCAAATGACCATACCTAATTCAGGGGGTTACCTGCAAAAGGAAGAGGGCAAAATGGGAAGTGAATGGGGATTGGAGTGCTTGGCAAGTAAAGTATGTATCATGTGGGCTACAAACGTGTGTCAGAATAAGTAAATACTCTTGGACAAATGTTTTAAAAGGTTTTTTGATGGTGCTCACTATGAGATTAGCCATAGCTGTTGAGTTGTAACCGGAATGAGAGGAAAACAGGAAGTTGAAGACATTTCACAGTGGACCTCTGGTTTCAATCCATGGTTGTAGCAGTAGCTGATTTCCCATTCACTGGTGCTGAAGTTAAGTGCAGCCACATTGCTGGCTGGTCTCAGGAGTTATAGCTTCTTCCTTGGAGATGGGGGAAAAGGGAAACTATTCATACATCCCTTGGGAAGAGATGATCCTCATGTAACCTGTAGTGTGGTCCCTAGAAATGGGATCATTCTGCATTCAAAACAGGCTGGTCATAGAAAGTAATGATCAGTGCAAGTCAGTAGGACCTACTTTGCATGTATCTCTAGGACTCTTGGAATGGGGCTAGTTTATGAAAGAATAATGAACAGTCTGGAGCAGAAGAGGAGGTTGGGGGGTAGAAGTGAAGAGAAGGGAGTATCTCTGAATTGAGGTTGAGGGATGCTGGAAAATAACAACAAGTCCCTTGAAGAAAATAAATAGAGAATAAAGAAGACAGAGGCCTAAGTATCCTCTCACACTCACCCCAGATAGCAAATAAAGTGGACCAATATGCTGGGATCAGAATTATAGTGCAGATCCCAAAGCCATAGGCCATGTGGAAGATTGAGAGAAGCCCATGTTAGAACGAGGGCACTATCCGGCCAAGGTTGTGATGGAGGTAGATACATAATTTCTACAAGAAGTCCATGTGTGGGAACACCTGGGCCCAGAAACAGAAAGAGAATTTCTCTGCTAGGAATGGGCATTAAAGGCAATGGTTCCACTCTGGATGGATGGCAATGGAGACAGGTGTGTGTGGTGTGGGAGGAGCCACTACACAGGGGTGAAAGCTCCCTATAGGAGAGCAGTGTCAGGGAGCATTACAAAGGAACTGCTGAATGTTTTAAGCCTATACAAAGCTAAGTAGCATGGACCATACTTGTGCCGATTTGAGTGTTTATAGTGTTTGTAATCTGTACTTGAGGAGATAGTTCAAGGAGGGCATGAAAGATGTGTTCAAGATGTGAAGGCCTAACTTATGAAAGAAGAATTAGATTTGCTTTATGGGCTTCCCAGAGCACTCAGTGCTGGCGTTCCATGGGGGTACATGATAGAAAAGGGGATTAGCATGATTTTCCTTCCTATATGTAGACTTGGGTTCAGAGCCAAGGAAAGTACATTTTATTGGGTCATATTGTGGATTGGCTCTAGGCAGGCTGGCTAGGTCCTCATCAACATCAGCTGGTGGGGAAGGGAAAGGATCAGAGGACTGGGTGGGGCATGGGTTTGGGGATATAGACCTGATTGAGGACCTAGCTCCTGGCTGGGCAGACAGCTCGCCTATGGACTGCATCTGAGACTTGTGATGGGTTCAGGCTCCATTCCAGTAGGTGTCACCGACATGGATGTTAACTTGGCAGCCAAGTGCCATAGCACAAAGTGGTATCATAGGAAATACCAAAAGCCAGATGGTCATTGTTTTTCTGGAGGGTCAGCTGGTTCACATTAAGACTCCTACAGACATTTGAGGGTACAGAGATCAAGATCCCATGCTTGGGGGTGGAGGGCTACAGAGGGTGTCAGGGAGAACTGGCATGCCAGTCAAGTAAACTGAGGCAGGATTGTAGTTGAAATTCATAAGTCAAGGAGGACCACACTCCTGTGGATATCTTGCCTGGAGGTATGGCCATAGCTTAGGTCTGGGATTAACCCTACACTGCTGATCCCAGATACAACCTCAGAGTCCTTTTCAGCACATTTCCCCCAGGCATCACAGTCATGCCACACAGCATTCAAGATATCACTGATAACTCCAGGGTTTGCAGCCTCTTCTCCCTTTTCCAAGACCCAGATCCAACGTTTCTTCCTCTGTAAAGCCTTCCTTACACTGGTTAGCCTCACCATTCTAGTTCTTCCCCTTTTTAGCTCTCACTCCTCTAAAGTATCAACACTTGCGTCTTTTCTAGATTGAGCTCACTGTGGACAATGGGAGAGAGTCCGTCTTATATCTATCTACCTCAACTTTAGATAGGAAGATAGGATTTCTACTTTTGTTAAATAAGTAACTTGTCCAAATTTTCATCACAATAAGCGGCAGAGATGGATTTGAGTTCAAGTCAATTCAAGGTGTGCCTTTCAGCACCTTGGCACTGGCTTGGGTAGGAGGAGAACAAGGCTGCATTTGTGGGCATAGACAAACAAATGAAGAATTTCATGATTGCTTTGGACGTGGCATCCCCAGCTCCACTCTCAGAAATTCATCTTCTTTGGTGCATTATATATACTGGGATCAAAGTAGTCTGGATGAATTTGACCTTTGACAACCATCCTAACACCTTTATTCAGTCGCAGCTGAACTATCTCTGACTTGGCTGCCTAACTTACAAATTTTTGCAAATCAGATGTGTTTATGCCTAGTGAAACTGAGAGAATTATTTTATAATCACACTCTCTGGAAAAAAAAAGTCAATGGAAATTTTTAATAAAAAAGAATGTGATAGAAACACAATTTTAAGTCATGAATTGGAAAACATGTGGCAAAATCTTTATCCACTAGACTATACAGTATTTTGTGACCATCTGTCGGAAATTCATAGTTATTTAATGAGATACACGCGGTTTTTCTATTTGCTGAACATAACAGAAACCTAATTGAAAACCACACAGCAATATAAAACCAAACTTGATGTCTATTCCCTTCAAGGTCAAAATGCATGTGCAATGTTAGGAAAATAATTTGCTTTGTCCTTGAACAAAAAGACCTCTCTGTTAATACCTGTATTAAATACATGTTTCTAAAAGACAGATAGTTAAGAAAGTAAATATAATCACCCACTGAGAATCTAACTTATATTCAAAAATGATAATAGAGATGGAAGTGTAAGGTGCAAGGTTAGCCTTACTTTGCTTATATTGTATTGTTTGAAGGTATTTCTGTTCTGTGCCTAGATTTATAAGTCTGTGTCCCTTAAAAGTACTGGTCACGGGCTTTTCCACAAAATCATGATGAGTACAGAAAAATTACTTTATTCGAGAAAAGAGAGTATCAATATTTCCCGGCCTGAATGGGGGGACGCTGGCTAAGGTGAGCCGCTGGGGCCCTGTGGGGTGAAGAACCACATCTGTACTTTGGAACCCTGTTCCCAAGGAAATGTCTATGGAGCCCTGAAAAATGAACTGTCAAGGACAAGGGGAAGAGTCGTCCTTATTTAGAGAGCTGGGAGGCTTGGGTTCTGCTCTTGGCTCTGCCTGACAGGTTTGCGGTCACCTGAAGCCATTTCTGGATTAGATGCTGTGTGATAGTCACCAGGTTGTTCCAGCCCCATCCCTGGAGCTCATTCTTGCACTGTTTGTACTGATGTAATTTTTTATGGAATTGTTGCTTAACTCCCGTAATTAAGTTTTCACACATTAGTATTACTATCTCCCCAAATATATAAAAAATTCCCTCAGGGACATCTTCTACTTCCTCTAGGCAGTGTGAAGTGTAGTGAAAGCATCAACTCTATACCAGGCCACTGCAGACAATCCAGCTTGATACTGTATGTTTGCTTCCTTACTTACAGAATGAGGTTGCAGATTAAATGAGCTGGGATATAGAAAGTACTTAGAATGGACCTGGCATAGGCGAAACACTATACTATGTAGTGATATACATAGTATATTTCTAAAGAGTGCTTTTATGATCTCTTCATGATCTCATAATACTTGGCACAGTACCTGGCACAGGAAAGTTCTACATATTTCCTGTTTATTTTCTTTCACCTTTCCTTCATTTCCCCTTCAGCAAATATTTGGCTGGCCAATGGAGTCTTTGTAATAAGGTATATACTGGTTCAAATGGTGATGCTCATTTTTAATGGAAATGTTGGGTGATTGAATACACTATATCCACTGGTTATTCTTCTCCAGATCTATGTGAGGAGAAACTAACCTGAAGGAACCACATCACCTGCCTTCCTTGTTCTCTGGTTTTTGGCAGATGGAAGGCATCAGCAGGTGATGGGAGTGACTGGGGCATTTCTTCTGGTCATCCCCGCTTTGACCCAGCATCTAGGATAGTTGTTGTGCCCTTCCCAGACTACAGCTCTGGTTGGGCAGCTCCTCCTTGTCTCCTTGTTGCCCTTTTCATTTAAGCCCTATGGAAAATAAAGAATTTTTGCTATTGTTGGTTGTTGGGGATCTCAGCATCTGCCATTTTCCCTTAATCTTGTCCACAACTCTGTAAGTAGCCCCGTGATTCCAGTTTCTTCCAGTGAGCCATCAGAGGTGAATTCTATTTAGCGCTGAGATCCTAATTGATACATCACATATCTTTGGAATTGTCCTTGTGTGTGTAATTCTCCATGGGAGTTGGTTAGACTCACTATCTCCAAGGTCCCTTTGGTCTGAGAGCCTACAGAGTTAGCATTACAATTCAGAGTAACCTTGATAAACTGCAGAGGTTTTCAGATACAAACAAGATGAATTTCAATCAAGAACAAGTATAGAGAAGCATGCCTGGGAGGAAAAATAAATGGTAGAAATACCAGGTGATAAATGTCCAGCTGTGTATGAGTAAATCAGCAAAAAAGAGTCAGGGATGAGTAAGCAGTACATGATGTTGCTCAAATTGAGTAAATCTGGGGGATAAACACAGAGCATGATCTATAGGAAGTGCAAGGCAATCCCCCAGAGTAGCTTGCCACTGCACAAATCAGACCTGGGTGCCGTGATTTGATTTGGCTCAGTAACTTAAAAGGCAGGAACTTAAGAGAATAGAGACTCAAAGTTAGATTGGAAATGGAAAATGGCTTATACAAAGATCAGTTACAATGGTCAGGGATTTATATGCCATTAATGGGTTTGTCAGTGGTGGTGTTAGAGTCTTGAAACATTTTCTTTTCACTGTGCCCATTTTTTCTTTTTTCTTTTTTTTTTTTTTAAAGATTTTATTTATTTAACAGATAGAAACACAGCCAGAGAGGGAACACAAGCAGGGGGAGTGAGAGAGGGAGAAGCAGGCTTCCCGCCGAGCAGGGAGCCCGATGTGGGGCTTGATCCTGGGACTCCAGGATCATGACCTGAGCCGAAGGCAGTCGCTTAAACAACTGAGCCACCCAGGTGCCCCAACTGTGCCCATTTTTTTCAACTGTAACAGCTTGGACACACTAACAGTGACTGGCAAAGAGAAGGTTTCCAATGAATATCTCTATTGGAGGAGTACCTGACTGAATATAAAAAAGAGGCTAAGCCATTGAATGAATCTATGATCAATATAAAGAGAAACCCTCAATGGGCTGGAGAGCATTTACATACTAGTTAAGAACCTGCAACCTACTTCCCAGAAAATGATATACGAATAAACCATATTCTGGAATTCTGTATCTTTTAAGAACAAACCTCAGGCACAAAATTACATTAACAGGTTCCTCAAGTGGCTATAAGCAGATCCAGAATATAATTCATATTCTGGAATTCTATATCTTTTAAGAACAAACCTCAGGCACAAAATTAACAGGTTCCTCAAGTGGCTATAAGCAGACCTGTCTTGTGGCACATGACAGTGACTCCACTCGTAGAGAGTGGAGTAGACAGAAACCTTGGTGGACAACTTGGAGAGGAGGAGTGTTTCACTCGTAGAGGGACAACCTAGGGCAGTGTCTAGGTGTTTTTAAAATTGTGGTTTCAAAGTGGAATATTCATTTGCTTTAGTTAGAAGAGGACCCTTTGAGGGCGCCTAGGTGCCTCAGTTGAGTGAAGCGTCTGCCTTGGGCTTGGGTCATGATCTCAGGGTCCTGAGATTCAGTCCTCGTTTTCGTTTCCTTGCTCAGTGGGGAGTCTGCTTTTCCCTCTGCCCCTCCCCACCCCCTGTGTGCACACACTCTCTCTCTCAAAAATAAATAAATAGTTTTTTTAAAAAAATAAAAAAGAGGACCTTTTGAATATGTCTGTTCTACATTTTGATGTTAAACACTTTCAGTTCCTTTTGGGTGATAAAGGCCTGAGTATCGTTCTTATTTCCATAGCATGTCTTTTAAAATTGCTATCTTGGTTTCATGGTTGGTTACACAAGGAGAAATTGCAAAGTTAACAGGGTTTAGGGAGGAAATACTGCTAGATAATAAAGACAACTAGCTCTGAATCCCTGACCCAATATTAATTAGCTGCCAGTTTCATGCAAGTAATTTAACTTCTCTGGGTGTGAATTTTCTTAGTATCATCCATTTTAGGAATACATTTCTATTCTAAAAGTATTTTTATGTACATTGTTACAATGTAGTAGTGAAAGGAAATGGTGGTTCCTTTGACCCTCATAAAAGAAGTAGGTAGTGTCTCTCACCACTATTGTTCAACATGGTGTTAGAAGTCCTAGCAACAGCAATCAGACAACAGAAAGAAATAAAAGGTATTCAAATTGGCAAAGAAGAAGTCAAACTCTCTTTGCGGATGACATGATACTCTATATGGAAAACCCAAAAGACTCTATCCCCAAACTACTAGAACTCATACAACAATTCAGTAACATGGCAGGATACAAAATTAATGCACAGAAATCAGTTGCGTTTTTAGACACTAACAATGAAAATATAGAAAGGGAAATCAGAGAATCAATTCCGTTTACTATAGCACCAAAAACCCTAAGATACCTAGGAATAAACCTAACGAAAGAAGTTAAGGATCTGTATTTGAAGAACTATAGAAAACTCCTGAAAGAAATTGAAGAAGACACAAAAAGATGGAAGAGCATTCCATGCTCATGGATCGGAAGAATAAACATTGTTAAAATGCCTATAGTGCCCAGAGCAATCTATACTTTCAATGCAATCCTGATCAAAATTCCAGCAACATTTTTCAAAGCATTGGAACAATCCTAAAATTTATATGGAACCAAAAAAGACCCTGAATTGCTAAGGAATTGTTGAAGAAGAAAAACAAAGCTAGGGGCATCACGTTACCTGATTTCAGGCTTTATTACAAAGTTGTTATCACCAAGACAGCATGGTACTGGCACGAAAACAGACACATAGAGCAAAGGAACACGGTAGAGAGTCCAGTTATGGACCCACAAATCTATGGTCAAATTATCTTTGACAAAGCAGGAAAAAATATCCAGTGGAAAAAAGATACTCTCTTTAATAAATGGTGCTGGGAAAATTGGACAGCTACATATAGAAGAATGAAACTAGACCATTCTCTCACACCACACACAAAGGCAAACTCGAAAGGGATGAAAGACCTCAACGTGAGGCAGGAATCTACCAAAATCCTAGAGGACAACATAGGCAGTAACCCCTTTGACATCGGCCACAGCAACTTCTTTCAAGACACATCTCCAAAAGCAAAGGAAACAAAAGCGAAAATGAACTTTGGGGACTTCATCAAAATAAAAAGCTTCTTTTTTAGCACAGCAAAGGAAACAGTCAACAAAACAAGGAGCAACCCACGGGATAGGAGAGGATATTTGCAAATGACACTACAGACAAAGGGCTGATATCCAAGATCTATAAAGAACTCCTCAAACTCAACACCCAAAAAGAAGATGATCACATAAAAAAATGGGCAGGAGACATGAAGAGGCACTTCTCCATAGAAGACATACAAATGGCTAACAGACACATGAAAAAATGTTCAACATCACTAACTATCAGGGAAATTCAAATCAAAACCACACTGAGATACCACCTTATACCAGTCAGAATGGCCAAAATTAACAAGACAGGAAACAACAAGTGTTGGAGAGGCTGTGGAGAAAGGGGAACCCTCTTACACTGTTGGTGGGAATGCAAGTTGGTGCAGTCGCTTTGGAAAACAGTGTGGAGATTCCTTAAAAAATTAAAAACAGAACTACCCTATGACCTGCAATTGCACTACTGGGTACTTACCCCAAAGATACAGATGTAGTGAAAAGAAGGGCCATATGTACCCCAATGTTCATCGCAGCAATGGTCACAGTCGCCAAACTGTGGAAAGAGCCAAGGTGCCCTTCAACAGATGAATGGATAAAGAAGATATGTACAATGGAATATTATGCCTCCATCAGAAAGGATAAATATCCAACTTTTGTAGCAACATGGACCAGATTGGAGGAGATTATGCTGAATGAAATAAGTCAAGTAGAGAAGGTCGAGTATCATATGGCTTCATTTAGTTGTTGTGCATAAGGAGTAATATGGAGGTCCAGTTATGGACCCACAAATCTATGGTCAAATTTTCTTCTCTACAGGAGGAGAAGAAAAGGAAATGGGAAGTAGGGTAAATCGGGGAGGGAAATGAAACATAAGAGACTTTGGACTCAGAAACAAACTGAGAGTCTTGGAGGGGAGGGGGTAGGGGGATGGATGAGTCTGGTGGTGGGTACTGAGGGCACGTATTGCATGGAGCACAGGGTATGGGGCATAAACAAAGAATTTTGGAAACTGAAAATAAATAAAATTTAAAAAATTTAAAAAAAGAAGTAGGTAGTGTCAAGCCTGTCATGACTTATTTAGACAAGGAGGTCAAGGTTTAGGGATGTTAATTAACTTAGTTTAGCAACAGAGTCATATTAGGCCCAGACCTCCTTACAGAATATTTTTACTGTTCAATCTATTTTTAGCTTTATTTTATGGTGAGACTATTTCTGTGATATATTTGCAAAGGAACATAAGTGCTAATATGTTTTCTGATAAGATTTAAAACAAGTAAAATGTATTCAACACAGGCTGTATTCCTGGTACCTTCTCACTACAATGTGAATTTTCATTGTTGAATGAAAGGAAAGTCACATGATTTTTTAAATAATGCCCTTCCTTCCCCCTTACTCCCCACCCCTAAACCTCAGAGCTTTGCTTTCTGGAAAGAACTCGATACATAAGCTCCACAACACATTAGACTCTGATCAATTAGACCGCACACTTGGAACAGTAAGATTGGGTTTGGTGAGGTGTGCTCACCAAGAGAGGAAAGGAGCACAATTCATTTCTGAATTGGTTATCAAATTCTTCTTGTAAGTGACACGATTGAAACTGCCAATTGGCTTTGCAACCTGCTGAGTCCATATTTCTTCATCTGTGAAAGCTCAGCAAATGAGCCCTTCTCAGCAAAGCAAGAGGGTTTCGCCAGCAAGAAATTTGATGAGGTGTTGCACCCTGTGGCCAACCATTTCTCAAGAGACCTCTTTCTGTTTCACCCTATTGAATTCCTTTATGATTGACAGGCAGCTTTACTCATTACTCAGATTTTCCTTCGTGTTATCTCCTTAACAAATCTGGTCGCTGTAATACTTTAAAAAACACGGCCCCATTACTATTATGGAATCATTCAACTAGTCCCTGAAGAGACTCAAGACATTTAGCAAACGTCCCTGCTCTCATTCTGTTTTCCCATGTTGAGCCCTTATCAGGTGAACCCGACAATCTTCTTCATTTCTGTTGAAACTATCTATCAGGAAGTTATCTCAGGACCATTCAAAATCTTAGGCTCCCTGTACTACAAAATGATGCCTTGAGTGAGAAGATGTACTAAAAACTATGATAAGAAAGATATCCATTTCCTTTGAGCAGGAGGATTTGTCTTGTCATTTTTAGCATTATGGAGATGAACAGAAGTATTATTCTGTTTTCCATAAAGATGAGGCATTATGCAAAGGTCTATCAATGTTTAAGCAATAAAGAATAGGAGCTCATTGACTTAGACTCAGTTTTTGGGTAGTCTTCTATTCTTTTGGCAACTACACCTTTCATAAAGATGTTCTGAAGAGCATGATGTTTTTTAAGAGTTGTATAGGGAGTAAAGAGCATTGAGGGGGGGAAAAGGTTATATGCTTAAGTTTTTTTTGTCTGGGTGTTTTCCTTCCTTCCAGACATTATAAGTCTGTTTCAAAGACAGATTTCTAATAACAGAACAGCTATAGCTACATGAATAAACACATTGTCCATCTAAGAGAACACCATTCAGACTGCTGAAAACAGAGCCAAGTTAAACAATAGGTGCATAGAACCAGCAGAGTGGCATTTTGCCACTTAATGAATTACAAGAAACAGATGTGAGGTGGGTTTTTTCTTCTTCTTCTTCTTCTTCTTCTTTTTTTTTTTTAAGGGTTACATAGCCTTAACTTGGCCCATTTGTTAAATTAGCAAAAGGATTTCAAATTCATGATTCAGAGAAAAGCCATGGATTCATTTGTGTATTCACATGAATTTGATGATTCCCATAATATTATTTGTTGGCTTTTTCTTATTCAAAGATCCACAGATAATTGGAGATACTTAATGCTTTTGCTAGGCTAGGGTTGGATAAATGAAGAATTTCTTTCTTACCACTTATTGTCACCATATTATGCCATAATATCATTCTCCACACATGGAATTTACTAGTCATTTTCTTATGACATAGTAGAATGGGAGTCTGTCCTGACAATCATTTCTAACTGGGAATTACAGTTTCTTTGCTGTAGAAATCTATTGCTGTCATAATCCTTGTCAGTCTGTTTGTCCTCAAGTCCTAGTAGAAGAGAAGAGGGCAGAGACAGAAGACAGGAGATAAGCACTGGTCAGTTTTGCTGAGATTTAGCCATGCTTTGAGATTCCCTGGAACAGCTTCTTCCAGCAAAGCTATGCTGAAAAAAATCTACCAGCAAAGCTACCCCTAAAAAAATCTTTAGCCATCTTGATTATACATCTACTTGAAGAGCCCCAAACTATTTCTGTCCAGCTGGAGAGTCAGCATTTTCTCCTGTTGCTGGTAGGTTGGCAGATAGGATTTTCTTAGACTGAGAATGAGGGGATGGCTCCTGGGTCAGGGGGGTAAGCTTACATTCAAATGTTATGTCTATGAGTTTCCCGATGACTGATGAAGAAACACTGAGGTGGGTGATCACAAAGGCTGCCCTGTCCAAGAAACTTCAGGGAAAATGATGGTGAACTCACAGCACTAAGAGAAGACTCTGACAAGGAACATGTAATTAACCTACAGGTTCTAGAATGTCATGATTATATCCATTGAAAATAGCATTTCTATAATATTGACAAGTGGTATTTTCATGTTTGTGAGTGTTTAGGGAAAATCTATGAGAGTCTTCAGAGATTACAGTTTACAAATATTTAGTGCTGACTATGTACCAAAATGGTTTTAAACCCTTAACATTGAATTATTTAGTTTGTTTTTCATATGATGAAGTCGGAACTATTATTACCTTTACTTATAAGATCAGAATTGGAGAGGTGGCATCACAGAGACTCCTAAGATCTGTGTTATTGTGTAGGTTTAAGGGAAAAGAGAGTATTTCAGAGACAGGGCAACTAATTTAGAATTATCCAAGGCTGTGGAAGAGAATCAATACTAGGTAGTCTGACAGCATTCCTATCCTTGCCCCATAGACAGAACTTATTTCTGACTTGTTAGAAAACCTTGGGTCCATGACTTCTCCTTAGTTTCTAGTTGCTGCCTGAAACTTAGAGACAGGGGGTTCTTGTTAGTCATTTAGTTTCTGTACAATCCTTTCTTTGCATTCTACTAAGGGTGGAGTGGATAGTCAAAATCAATCTCACTCCTTCATTCTTTTTGCTTTGGGTTTAATGTATACAGAAACCAGTAAAATCACCTGTGGAGGGAACTAAATAAAGCTAGCATTTAAAACTTCAATAAGAAAGACATTATCATCAGGATTCATATTGAAATAAGATCCATCATCACAACCCTGTTATTTGTGATTATTAAAATCATATCTCTTGCTTTATACTTTGCTTGCTTTGTACTTCAGATTCTTGCCTTATACTTCAGATTGCAAGCTCCATTAAAAACATGGGTGTGGGGCATGGGCAATGAATCTTGGAACACTGAAAAAATAAAATAAATTTAAAGTAAAAAAAGAACAACAAAAAACGTGTTATTTAAAACAAAGAAAGTAACAAAAAAGAATTTGTGGGTAGTCAGTTGGTACTTTCAAGCAGTTAGTGTTAAAGGTTTGAAATGTGAAATCATGTTACTTTTAGGTAAGAAGAGATGTAGAAGCTGTTGTTTGAAAGTGTGTCTTGGCAGGGAGGAGAGAACCCTCTGCAGCAACAGACAGAATCCAATGTGGCTGCCGTTCAGAAGGTGTCTGATGCCTTTGCTAGGGTTTATCCTGAACTTCCAGTAGGGAGGTGGTTATTATTCACTACTGTTCAAAATATATACTTCCCCTTACAAACTATCAAGAGGGAGAAGTTTAAGAATATTCTTAGCACCATCAACTACAATGTCAAAAACAGTGAAGACCTAAGGCTCTTGAAAGGCTATTTTCTTTTCTTTTCTTTTCTTTTCTTTTCTTTTCTTTTCTTTTCTTTTCTTTTCTTTTCTTTTCTTCTCTTCTCTTCTCTTCTCTTCTCTTCTCTTCTCTTTTCTTTTCTTTTCTTTTCTTTTCTTTTCTTTTCTTTTCTTCCTTCCTTCCTTCCTTCCTTCCTTCCTTCCTTCCTTCCTTCCTTTCTTTTTTTTTTTAAAGGCTATTTTCAATTTCAGTTAACACCTGGGCATGCCTGGTCATAGCACAGCTGCCAAGGGTGAACTTCTCACTTCAAAACGCAGCATCCCAGATTTCGAAGTGGTTCTAGAGGTTCAGAACTGTTAATGCTTTTAGTTTCTGTAAAATCACATATAGCAACAGTCTGCCTTCCAGGTCAGCTCTCTGGTGAGAATGACTGAATTCTCTCAGGCTAGATCTTTGGTGGTAATCTGAGGAAATAGATTTAGAAAAAGCTATTCTTAAGGGCTTCCACTTCGGTCACACTTTACTGATTTGAATAGTTCTCTTTCTTTCTGTATTCAAACTACCACAATAAAATTTAAAAAAGGGAGTTGTGTCAGTGCTTCATTAAGTATGCTGGTCATTTAGACAACCAGCAAAAAATATTCATAGAGGTTCCTTATCCATGTATTGCTCTAGGTGCTTCAAGGATGCCTGAAGAAGCAAGAAATACTTCATGAATAATCATTGAATTCCCCAGTATTTTGGTAAATTCCAACAGGAGGTGTGTATACACAGCAATACAACATAATACCCTATGGATGTAGAGTAGATATAAATCTTACAGAGGGATAATGTATATTTCAGTTCATTTTCTTCATTTTAGTAACTCAATTTCAGATTTTGATTTCTGACTGCAAGCTTCATTCTGCTAGGCTAGTGGAAAGAAATATTAACCTCAGTCCTTCCTGGGGTTTCCCCATCTCTCCCCAGGATTGTGTCACACTTTTGGATCTCGTAATGTTAAGACACTGGGTTAAGCTGTCATCAGGTCCTCCCACACCTGACCAATTCCATTGTTTCTGCCTTCCTCATCCTTTAGGAATAGCAGCTCTCAGTCACCCCCATGCTCAGATTGGGGCTGGGGTGTCTTAGGTAAGGCTGTCTCTGGTCCCTTTGGCCTGTGTGCACCTTACAGCCATTCCTTTCCTTCTCTGAGGTCTTGTTGCTTTCCAGATGGTGGCACCAGGGAGTGAAGTATAGGTACCCTCTGCTCTCTGACCTACCTCTTTCTCCCCCAGACCCCTGGGGGAGTCTTTTTAGGGGTGAGAGAAATCCTCTGTTCAGGCTCTTTTTTTAAGCCTCTTTTCCCCCGAGGGCTTTTGTAAGAAAAAGGCAGAAAGACTAATGGGAGTAGTTCTGCCTTTTTCTCTGACACATTCTGATCATTTAGAACTGGATGGTTCCAATAGAACAGTAGGTAATGATTGAATCATTTATGAGACAACTGGAATGCAGGATACTTTTTGAGGGGAAACATAAGTAGAAAGAAGAGTGATAACATTTGTCTAAAGTCATTTCTCCTTCTATTTGGTGAAGATAGCACTAATACTCTGAGTCAGTGGTTCTAAGAAAATGGTTGGAGATTATATGGTTTTACCATTTAATTTTCTAAAGGATGGAAAGCTCGTAGCATTTGACCCAAATTTTCTAGTCCACGTTTAGTTCTATGGCAAGAATAAAACAAAACCCAAGCCTTTGGAGTCCTTGTCTTTTGTGTTCTCCAGAACACTCATACATTGCAAAAATTAGTTTATTCTAAGGAGAAGCACAAACTGAAAAGGCACATCTTCATCAATGGCAATACAACACTATTTCTGTGGGTTTCAAGATAAAATCCTTTGCCAATATAACTAACTGTTCCTGGCAGTTTATTTCCAGGAACTGAAGATGTCATCTAAGGACTTGGATTACACACAGTGAATCACCATTATGTTCTCAGGCTCAGAAGTCCAGGTCAGCTGCACAGCCAGATGGCTCACTGGTCCCAGTGGGCTTATCCTGTTGGCCTGAGAACTAGAAGCAGAACTGAGAGACAGAGAGATACAGAGAGAGAGTGAGGGAGAGAAATTGTAGCCAGTGGCTGCTGCAACTCCAGCTGTTGATATATTCCAGAAATGAATACAATGATGATCTGGCTGCCAAAAGAATAACACATATTCTGGCCAGAAGGCGAACTGCCAAGGATCTGATGATTGGCTTCAATAAATGTGTTGTGTCACAAGTATCCAGAGGACAAGTGAAGCTCTGTTGAATTATTTTCTTCAGTATTATTTAAAGGGATGTATTTTGTGATTTTGTTGACTTTGCTACTCAAAGTATGGTTCATGGACCAGCAGCATTGGTGTCACTTGGTGTTAGAAATGCACAATGTTATGTTCCACCCAAAACCCAGTAAAGCAGATTCTGCATTTTCAACATCTCCTGGAGATTAGCATGTACCTTAGGACTGAGAAACACTGGAGGCAAACACAGTCAGATTGTAGTCCTGGGTCAATAGGCTTGGGTAGCAAACTTGGCTGTAGACACACTGAGGGAGGCAAGGAAGACCAGATTGAGAGATGAGACAGCAACTGTCCCTCAGAACAGTGTATTGCTTAAAATATAACTTGTGAGAAATTGTACTAATCACGCAAGCTTGCTTACATATAGCATTAAGAGGAACATGTACTAGTAGCAGGCATCTGGGGGAGAGGATGATTTACGACTTGGAAGCAGGGCAGCGGAGAACGCCCAGCCCACTCAAGGTGGAAGACCGCCTGCTTCATTTTTTTGTTATCTCCCCTACCTCAGGGACAGCTTGTGGTTAATCAAGATAATTTCTTTAAATGTGCTTGCTCAACTATAAATCTTTTACTGCTTCACCAAACATATATTACTTTTCTTCTTGTTTATCTTTAAGACTTACAATCAATGTATAGTCCACATTCCTTCTTGTTTACCTGCTAGGTATAGGGTTAATGTATAACCTCCTTCAACTCCTTTGTTAACTGTTATCTTGTATTTAATAAATACAGGACTGAGGAGTCCTTTGGGGCAACAGTCCTTTCAGCTGGCGATCCCTGCTCCCTGTCTCTTGCCGCTGACATATTTGTGCCTCCTTATCCTGTGCACCCCCGTTGGGAAACAGCATGAGACTGGGTTCTAGACTCAATTATGACAATTTTCCTCAGTGTGATCCTGGGGGAAATCACTCCCTTTACTTAGGCGATGATTTCCTCTTCTTTAAAATAGAAGACTTGATGGGGCGCCTGGGTGGCTCAGTTGGTTAAGCCACTGCCTTCAGCTCAGGTCATGATCCTAGAGACCCAGGATCAAGCCCACATCTGGCTCCCTGCTTGGCGGGAAGCCTGCTTCTCCCTCTCTCACTCCCCTCTCTTGCTGGTGTTCCCTCTCTCGCTGTGTTTCTCTCTGTTAAATAGATAGATAGATAGATAGAAGATAGATAGATAGATAAAGAAATAAATATCTTTTAAAATAGAAGACTTGTTTATCTGAGGATTATGGTAAGGATGAAACGAGATACTGAACCAAGAAAATGAACTATAAAGTAGAGTACACTTTTCAAATGCAAAACGATGAAAATTATTGTACTTGTTCAGATATACCTAAAATGGAATGTGGGCTTTTTTGACTTTTAAAATGAGTCATAGCACGTTTAAGTCAATTATGATGAAAACATACGTGACCAGCAAGAGCAGCCCATGAATCAAGGAAACATCTCTGAGCCACGTTCCTCAGATGAGCATGGAATGCTGACTCATAAAAATTGGTACAATTAAGACACTTTATGAAGTTAGCAATGATTCTTGGACTCAAGTTGGTCATTACAACCACCTGGGCAATCTTTAAAAACTATTATTGCTTGGGTTCCAACTCAGAGCAATTGAATCAGAACTGCCAGGGCTGGGATGCAGGCATTATATATATATATATATGGGACTGGAGCCCCGATGTGGGACTCGATCCCGGGTCTCCAGGATCATGACCTGAGCTGAAGGCAGTCGTTTAACCAACTGAGCCACCCAGGCACCCCCAGGCATTATATTTTAAAAGCTCTCCAGGTGATTCTAATGTGTGGCCAGGGTTCAGAACCACAGAAGTTCTCATTAGAACAAGTTCCTCTGTGCAATTGAACATTTCTTATCATGGCCAACTGTGAAATAAAACTAGGACAGGGAAAATGTTCTATATTTCCTCCTCATGTTTCCAGAACCTTTCTTAAAGGAATTCATTTTAAAATGTAAACTTGGAGAACTTAGAAAGCAGCTAATAATCTCATTTTATAGCACCAGCAACTCTAAATAGAAGATATTCTTCTGTTTGTCTGCTATGAGGTGGTGTGGTCAGGAGGGGTGTCATAGTTCCAGTTTATTAGGTTTTATCAATGATACCAGTCAACAGAGGGCTTCTGAGAACTAAGGACTGGGCATTTGGACCAGAGGAGGCCCAGTAAAAAAAGAAAATGTGGTTAGGAAAAGGCAGAGGAATACGATCCAAGAACGAAGACTTGCTTGAAGATTACCCAGCATTACTTGGGATGGCTACAGTAAGTCACTTTGGAGTCAGGTAAACTTTCTGAGGCCTTGTGTCTCTGCTCTGGGTCACCAAGGATATAGACACTCATACAGGGTTTTTGTATTTTCACCCTAGGAACTACCTCTTTTCTGACTAGAGCTTAGCTTACCTGAGAATGTGACTGGCCTCTCTCATACTATCCCCAAGGAATGTGGTCAGAAAACCTCCATCTTTTTAGTATAAGCCAGTTCCTTTACCTGGAAGTAGTATGCCAAAAGGAGGAACTAGAGTATAATGGTTAGTTGCTCTCTACCACCTAAACTTGTCTTCTGAAACATGAGACATAGTGACATTGGCTATGTGAAGCGCCATGCCCTGTCTCATGTGTACATAAATGGAGATATACTTCATTCAGTTTTTTTTTTCCCAATCTTTGCCTATTAAATACCCTTGGGCCCAAGATCTACTTGGCCGTCCTCTGTCAATTATCATTAGCTTGTCTTTCTGGCAGAGGAGTTCATCCTTTTACCCAACACCTGAACCTTGCTGGTCAAGAATCAGATACTTCATCTTGTCCCTCTTATAACTAGTGCTGGCTCATAAGATCAAACACACTGGACTTAGACCACCCAGAGCAGAGGTAGCACAAACATCCTTTCCTGCTAAGGATTATTAATGCAGCCTTTCCCACAGATCTTTTCTTGTGGGAGTATCTGTGACTGGCTATCCTGAAGCCAACAGGATTTGTGAGAAACATTTCTTTTAAAGTCATCTTCCATGGAGCACATTTATTAATAAAGCCAAAAAAGAACTATAGCTTAATTTTTAGCTTAATTTTTCTCTGTTCCTTTTACATAGAAAAAAGAATATATAAATATAAATAAAAAAGAAGAAATTGACAGATAGGCAGCTATATTGAGTGTTGTTTTAAAATGTAAAATATCATTAGCACTAGATCTAGCTTACATATGTGCTTATTAACTGTTAATACTTATAATACTTTCCTAGTGTCTGGTACTTTCCTAGTGCCCAGCAGATTTAAAAAAGTGTAGGAAAAAAAATGAAACTAATGTCTTTTTAAGTTTCCTGTATTTTTTCTTCCTTTTATCTCCCCCCACTTTTTTAAAGATTTTATTTATTTGACAGAGAGAAACATAGCAAGAGAGAGAACACAAGCAGGGGGAGTGATAGAGGGAGAAGCAGGCTTCCCGCCGAGCAGGGAGCCCAATGTGGGGCTCCATCTCCGGGGTCATGACCTGAGCTGAAGGCAGACACCCAACCAACTGAGCCACCCAGGCACCCCTCATCTCCCTTTTTTCAACTTTGAAGAAATGTATGATGGTAACTAGAAGGGACAAACTCTCTAAAATCAGGACAGCCTTACCTTGCAGCCAGGCTTATAAATTAATGACATTTGGTTTAATTCTGAGTTCCACTTTCCTTTCTTATATAAAGGACAGAGAAAATAATTGCACCTACCACCCAATGTTATTGTGAGGTTTCAAGGTAATGTCTTTGGCCTTGTCAGTAGTAGGATTTTAAGCGATCACAACACAAGCAATGTTTTTCCTCATATATAGTTTATGCAATCATGTCTCCAAATTCCAGAGCATTTAATTCTTACTTAAAAACCCCACAGAAGCCTTAGTCCCTGAGATTAAAATACATAGTATATCTATTTTAATGTAATAATATTTCCTGAGACACTATTAGCCAAGATTCCTGACCTCATGCCCACCCCCCTACTATTCTCTTCCCTTCGCTTGGGGCCTTGCAGTCTGCTCTTGCTGGTCCCTGAAACTTTGTGCCAGTTATGGGGGCAGTGAGTCAGCTCCAGAGAGGTGCATCCAAAGAGGCCAACTCAGCTGAGCTGAGATGAATTCAGTTCCTGGACAGTGGTCTAGACAATTATCAGATACCAGGCATTTTTACCTCTATCTTTCATTGACTTTATAGCCCAGCCCCAAATATGTTGCTTTCAGTCTTTCACTCCTTGCTACAATTCTGAAGATCAGGCAGACAAGATGCCATTTCTGGGGTCTTGAGAATCAAATGCCCTGGCTCCTTTTTTTTTGTTTGTTTTTTTATCTGTCATAAGGCAGAGAGATGAATTGTTAGGTAGGAGAGGGCGGTCACATACGCCCTTGGGGGGGTTTCCAGGTACATTATTTGGTAAGAAGAAGGTTGTCCGCCTAGAAGGGTGTAACCAGATTTCATCTCCAAAGTGTGGTAATTAACCAACCTCTCTTTAATTTTTTAAAAACAGGATATTGTTGCTCAGGTGTGTTACATTTGTGGTCTTATTGGGTGTTCTTCCTAACATCAGTACTGGCACAAGCCATAGAAATAATGGCTAAGCCTCCTTCCTGTCTCTGGTTGGACTGTAGACTGCAGAAGCCATTAGATGGTCTAAAAATTCACTAAAGATGCAGTCCAGGCATTGGAACTGCAAAATATACTTTTCCTAAAAATAATCCCTGTTCATCACACAAAAGTTTCGGAGGAAATTATATTAAGGCCGTGCATAGAACCTTCATTTTCACGGGGCCTCTCTTGATTTCTTAGTCAGTTCCTCATCGGTCTTTCACTTCCCATTAGAAAGTGCTGACATTACTTCTAATCTTTTGCAGACTTACTACTCTACGTGACTTCTGTAGAGCTCCTTATTTTTCCTTCCTGTTATTTTGATTTTGAGCATTTACAAGGTGCTAGGTGTCAACACTAATTAACCCCAACTATAGGCCTTTAGTCTTTTCATAGTGGGGCTCCAAGATCTTTAGAGCCATGAACAGAGAGCTCTGTGGTTTGCTAAAATTCCAATCAGTAAGTAAGAGCTTCTCTTCAACTCTATTTTCTATTATGGCTTTCCCCCTTTCTTGCTCTACTACACTTGGGAGCACAAGACTTTGGGGGAATGAAAAATGACTTCTTTGCTTCAAAACTTGGGGGCTCTTGCTTTCAAGAAAGACCAGAAAAA
This sequence comes from Spilogale gracilis, assembly GCA_004023965.1. NCBI lineage: Eukaryota > Metazoa > Chordata > Mammalia > Carnivora > Mephitidae > Spilogale > Spilogale gracilis. The sequence continues at coordinate 87,125 of PITA01005981.1, forward strand.
CATAAGGTTATTCTCATAAAACTCTCTGCCTTTCCAAAATCCTCCTTATGTGAGTTAAGACTAAATTTCTCCAAGACATATCCTACCTTTTTCTTCCTTCCCCCATTTCATTCTTCAGTGTCAGGATTTACATTCCAAATTCTACTGTAAATGAGGTTATTATTTCAGTTCTACTTTGTCCATGTTCTTACCCACCTCCGAAAGAATAGGCCCAGAAAGTAGGTCTTAGTATCTCTTCTTTCCCCGGCACCACGGTCCTCCATAGCTTCCAGGCCAGGGGCAATTGTCAAATATGGATGTGTTAGGGGCTATACGGGCACCTCTGCCTCCTTTTCACCCAGACCCATAAATCCCAGAAAGCCAGTGATGACATTTTGTGATGGTTTATTTTGTGTCACCTTGACTGGGCTGTGGGGTGCCCAGAGGTATTTGGTCACATATTATTCAGGTGTGTCTGTGAGGGTTATAGTTGAGACTAACACTTCAATTGGTAAACTGAGAAAAGAAGATTGCCCTCCCTAATGTGAGACTATTTTAATCAGTTGAAGACCTAAACAGAACAAAAAGGATGACCCTCTTGCCAGTAAGAAGGAACTTTTCCTGCCTGATTGCCTTCAACCTGGGACACTGTTTTGTTTTTGTTTTTGTTTTTTGTTTTTTGTTTTTTTTTCTGCCTGTGTTTGAACTGTAATACTAGCTCTTCCTTGGTTTTAAGTCTGCCAGTATTCAGATTGGAACTATACATTGACTTTTCTGGGTCTCCAGTTACCTGACTCCTTGTTAGCCTCCATAATGGAGTAAGCCAATTCTTTTTTTTTTTTTTAAGATTTTATTTATTTATTTGACAGAGAGAGATCACAAGTAGGCAGAGAGGCAGGCAGAGAGAGAGGAGAAAGCAGGCTCCCTGCTGAGCAGAGAGCCCGATGTGGGCCTCGATCCCAGCACCCTGAGATCATGACCTGAGCAGAAGGCAGAGGCCTTAACCCACTGAGCCACCCAGGCACCCAAGCCAGTTCTTTATAGTCTCTCTTTCCCTCTCTCTCAGTCTCCCTCCCCCCATTTCCTTCTCATCCTACTAGTTATATTTCTTTGAAGAACACTGACCAGGACACAGATGTAGTGATTTTATGCCTGGATATAACAACATTTCTGGATTTTATGCCTGGATATAACAACATTTCTTGACTTCTAAGTTTTCATGGTAAGTATTATTAGGAGACTTTGTCTCTTAATGTGTAGAATTTGAATCATGTGTTTTCATGTATAGACTTGGATTCAAGACAAGTTTGTAATCTCATTTCTGCCACCAAGCAGTTATGTGATTAGGGATAAGTTACATCTCTCTGGGTTTCATTTTATCATCCATGGTATGAAGGAATTACATATTATTCCTACTGTCTATTTTACCTCTAAAATCCTGTGGTTTTCAAAACTAATTAATACTCATTCAGATCACCTTTATAAATTGAAAACTGAGAGAGGTTTGAAGAGGATAAAGGGAAGGACAGGGTATCTAGGGATCTGGGGAAACATCTGCCATCCTATCTCTTCAAGTATTCTCTTTATTGCTCGTCTCATCTACTCTGAATTCATTACCATCTGGATCAGTTAGAATTTGGGCTTTAAGCTACAAGTACCTGGAAATGCTGATGCTGATTGGCTTAAACACTCACAAAAGTTATTATCCTACATAGTAGTAAGTGTAGAGGCTAAGTGTAGAGGATGGGCTCCAGACACAGGACAGTTAAGGCTCTAGTTTCACTTCCATGTGGCCTCCCAGTTCTCCCTTCTCTGTATTGATTTATGTGGCAAGATGACTACAGTGGTTTTTAGAGATGAGGCAACTTCTCTTAAGAGTCCTCAACAGATTTTCACTTGTATCTCATTGGCTAGAATTGGCCATATCCCCTTCTAAATCAATGACTGACATAGGGAATAATGTTATATTATGACAGGCTAGATAAGGGGTTGGCAAATTCTCACTTGTGGGTTACATCTAGCCTGTGACCTATTTTTATATGGCCCAAAATCTAAAACAGGTTTTGTGCTTTTTAAAAGAGTTATAAAAAACAAAACAAACAAACAAACAAAGAAGGACACGTGACAGGGACTTATATAGCTGAAAAACCCTAAAATATTTATTATCTGGCCCTTTAAAGTGAAAGTTTGCTAACCCCTAGCTTAGATAAATCAGGATCTACCTCTAGAACTGAGAATGGGGTCAACTGTCCTCTGAGTTGCATGAGAGGGAGGTAGGATAGCTGAACAAAACTGAGTACTGTTAGAAGGGAGAAATGGATGTTGGTTGTGTGGTCAACTGGGTCCAAAAACACTACCTCTTCTCAGCCTCTCTACTTCTCTCAGATGTGGAAGTTTGGTCTACACTGGTAATGATCTGTCAAACAGAAAGTCTGAAGAAACCATTTCTTCCCATATGGGAAGTATTTTCTGTTCTGAATGTTCTGCTTTCTCTGTTTTTAAACAGATTTTCGTGGAATGGTCAACTCTTGCTTTTCCTGGTGGAGATATTGAACAGACTATTTTTTTGGCACTAGACACAGACACATTCTCTCAGGCATGTACTCACTCACACATGTAAACACACTGACACATGGACATACAAAGAGATACCCACCCTCAGCTCTTCAGAGGACATTCAACAAAATTAAAGAAATTGAACTTGTGCACAATTATCAGGGCTTTCAAAGGGAAAGCCTAATTGCAGTTCCTGGCTCAGTTTTGGGTAAGCACAGGTTGTTTTAGAAATAACTGAACCTGCAATTAACTGATAATATTTCTTTTCTTTTTTTTCTAAAAGATTTATTTATTTATTTGAGAGAGTGAGAATGAGAGAGAGAATAGAGAGGGGTGGCGTTGGCTAGCAAAAGGAGAGGGAGAGAGAGAATCTCAAGAAGATTCCCCACTGAGCTCGGAGCCTGACACTGGGATGCTTGATTTCATGAACCTGGGCTCACGACCCCAGCCAAAACCAAGAGTCAACTGACTGAGCCACACAGGTGCCCCTAACTGATAATATTTCTAATTAGACACATGTCCTCTTTTCTGAGTGTCCCAGTATCCCACGGAGTGTAATGGTTGTTAAATATACCCAGAAGCAAAGAAGACCCTATAAATACCCTTTGAGAGTGTTGGTCTTTGAGCATTGTTTGTGACCCTAACAGAGCTTGTGTTGGGGATTAGAATTCACAGACAGAAGAGCTGAATACTGATAAGCATTCATTTTCTTTAAGCCTGTTATTGACTTTGGCATATCTTTCCATATTCTGTAGTTCTATAAATTCTTAAAAGCAACTGAGGACACTGTTATCACAGCCTCTGTATAGCTGGCTAAGAATAGTGAGAATGAAACACAGCCTGGCTGTACCACCAGAAATTCATAGCTGAAATTTATTCTGCATATGCTCCATATGCTGAGCAAGGACATGGTTTTCCTTGCCCTCTGTAAGACTTTCAAGGGGAAAGTAAACAGTAAAGCACTTGGAAGAGATAATTTATAAAGCAAAGCACCTTCCAGTTATTTATTCATTCATTCAACAAAGGCACTGATATATGGCAGATCCAGTTCTAGGCTCTGTGGACACAGCAGGAAAGAAGCAAAGAAGAATTCTTACCCTCATAGGGTTTATACTTTAGTAGTCTGGAAGTAAAATTTGGGAGTTGCAATATCTACATGGTATTTAAAACATGAGAATGGATAAGATTCCCTAAGGATTGAATTAGATAGAAAAGAGATTTGCAGTGACTGAGGCCAACTAACAACACATGATAGGATAGATGAAGAAGACACTGAGAAAGAGCAGCTTGTGGGATGGAGAAAAGCCAGGAGAGTGATCTATGATGTGAACTAAGTGGAATGTTTCAAAGAGGAGAAAATACACAGATGCATCAGATACTGACAGGTTGAGTACAATAAGGGCTGAGAATTAAGCATAGATTTTCATTACATAGGTTATTGCTGATCTTGATAAAAGCAATTTTGGTGGAAGGGTGGGGAGAAAGGACTTGACTGAAGTGTGTTCAAGAAAGAGTTGAAAAGAAATACATGGTAGGGTGAGGGTGTGGGGGGGAAATCTGTACAATAGCAATGTTCTGTAAAGGATATTACTTATCTAGTTTTTCTGTTCTTTTTTTCCCCCAATGTCAAAATCATGACTATAATTGAAAGTTGTAGGCTGTTAGATAAAAATATTAGCCTCCAACAATTCTCAAAGTTTTTTTTTTAACTTGGAATTTTAGGCAAGGATTGTATTACATTAAGATACTAATTTGCCTGCTATAATAAAGGCCAAAATAGCAATGGAACAAGATAGAAACATTTCTCCCTTACTTAATAGTCTGAGTGAAAAGATTCAATAATGCTGGGGACCTGGGATCCCTCTTTTTCTGCCATACTGGACACGTGGCTTCCATCTTCTGGTCTGTGATTGCTGCTGTAACTTTCACCATGACTTCTATACTCTAACAAGTAAGAATAGGGAAAAGAGAAGAGTATATTGCTATCTTTTTAAGAGTATGACCTGGAAGTAGCTCATCACATTTTCTCACTTCCTGTTGGTCAGAATCTAGTCATATTCTATGTCTATATGCAAGGGTGACTGTGAAATGTAGGCTTTAGCTATGTAGTTATATGCCCAGATAAATCTTTCTATTACTAAAAAAGAAAAAGAGAAGATGTGTGTGTGTGGTAGTAAAGGTAAGGGGGCAAAGACTGACTGAAAACAACTGAACTGTGACTATGGAATGAAAACTTTATACATTTTCCCCCTATATAACTAACTTGAACATAATTATATTTGACAAATAATGAGTAATCTACAGTAGGGTTTTAATATTAAACTTCAACTTTTCTCCATTAGGAATTAACCATCAGGTCATGCTGCTCATTTTTTTATGCTACAAAAGTTATTTCTTTGTGTTAAGCTTGCATCTTATATCTACCTATTATATAAAATTCTTATTTTCTGAAAATACATCTGTTTACTATATACTTTACAAAATTCTTGCTGCTAGTTATTTGTTTAATAAGACACAACTTCTCTATTTTTCTATCTTATCTTGAGGTATGTTACTTCTGTCCATTGTTCCTTACTTCAGTATCTTCCCAAATACTTCCTAACTCATTTTATAAGGCCAGTATTACCCTAATACCAAAACCAGACAAAAATATCACAACAAAAGAAGACTACAGACCAATATCTCCCAAAATATAGATGTAAAAATCCTCCTCAACAAAATACTGGCAAACAGAATCTGCTGTATATAAGAAAGATTATACACCAGAATTAAAATGGGATTTGTCCCAAGGGTGAAAAGTTGGTTCAACATACAAAAATCTATCAATGTAATATACCATATTAAGAGAATAAAAGATGGTCTCAGTAGATGCAGAAAAAGCATTTGACAAAAATCCAATATTCCTTCATGATAAAAGCACTCAACAATGTAGTCTTACAAGGGAACTTCTTCAAGGTCATCTATGAAAAATCCTAGCTAACACGATACTTAATGGTGAAAGATATTTAAGTGAAAGACTTTTCTTTTCAGAAAGGAACAAGACAAGGATGTCTTTCCTTGCCACTTCTAATCAACATTGTACTAGAGGTTTTAGTCAGGGAAATTAAGCAAGAAAAACAAAAGCACCCAATTGGGAAAGAAGAAATAAAACTCTCTCATTTGTATACGGCATGATCATTTATACAGAAAAACCTAAAGACTCCACAAAAAACTATTAACATTAATTCACACATTCAGGAAGGTTGCAGGATACAAGATGAATATATGAAAATTGGTTGCATGTACTCAAAGCATGATGAAGGTTAATAGTTTGCTTCTTTTGGAAAATACAAGCGCTTTCTGATGGGGGCTCAAACTAAGAAGGCTCTGTAGTTACACATGCCAGCATACTTCCTATGTAGCCCCATGAAACCACCCTGTGCTTGCAGCATCTTGGGCTCTTGGTTCAATTTCTTGCTCACAATGGAGTCATCTAGCGGTTTTCAAATGCAGGGTTACAGGGAAGAGTGTTTTTCTTTGACAAAGTTCCACTTGTCTGTAGTGAGATGAGAAAAACACGTTTGATGCAGTACACTTTTAATTCCATTTAAAAAATGGTCATGAGGGGCAAACTGGAGGACAGTGGCAGAAGGAAAGCAAATGGGAACTAGGGTAATCTAGGGAGGGAAAAGAAACAACAGAGATTTTGAGCACAGAAACAAACTGAGGGACTTGGAGGGAGGGGGGTGGAGGGATGGGAGAGCCTGGTGGTGGGTACTGGGGACACCTAAAGCGGGGAGCACTGGGTGTGGGGAATGGGGAATGAATCTTGAAACACTGGAAAAAAAATTTAGTAACAGTAAAAAAAAAAAAAAAAAAAAAAAAGGGTTGGAAAAAAAAAAATGGTCACTATTTTGAGAATGTATTCTTCCTAACATTTTGGTGTCCAACATACTTTCTTTTTATGACTTTGTCATGGTAGTTTATACTAGGAACTTTGTTGTTTTAAAATTTTATTTCCTTAAATACTTGTCATTACTTGGCCAAGTGGAGAGCTAACAAAGTCCCCCACTCATTGATCAGTTGAGTTTTGAAAATTTACTTTGTAAAACTCAAGAGTCTAGGAACCACAGGTGGAAGCTACATTACGTTAGCTGTGTTTACTATGTTTTCAGGGCTGCACATTAACTATATCTTTGTCCTTCCTGGACTCCTCTTCCTTTTTCTCTTCTCTTTAGTTAATCTGACAAGTTTATCTCTTCAACTCTTTTGTCCATTATGAACTAGATAATTGTTAGGGATGAGGGAAGAATGGCAAAAGACCTTGAAGGATCTGAAATTGCTTAACTTGGAGTCTTAATATCATTCCTCAGAGACAGAGAATTTGTAATGCAGAAGGCATGGACCTTAAATATTTTTGGGTGTCAAAATAGGAAGAATTGGGGTAAAATTGTTGATTGTATGGTTGAGCAATATGAAGGAATTCACAAAATAGGGCCATTATTAACGTTGGAACAGCCTACCAAGATCCAGCTTGGAGTTTTTTGTCTCTTTGAAACACTGACCATGTGAGTTCAGATCTGTCCAAGTCTCAGAAACAAAAATCAGGCTTGGTAACCCCTAGAGAATCATTCCAGCTATTTGATTACAAAACATTCTGATGACCTACGTAAAATTCCTGTGTGATTTTTACATTGTAAAATATATGACTTTCCATCATAAGGAATTTCCAAGTTCTTTAAGGAGGTCTACAAATCAGGACTGAACAATGGACAATTGTTGAACACTGTATCAAAAAGTAATGATGTACTATATATTGGCTAATTGAACATAACCATAAAAACGTACACTTTGACCAATGAAATAACAAAAAAAACAAACCAAAACAAAAAAGGACTCATAGTTTGAACTACCTCATTTTTTTCTATTTATTTTTTAATTATTTTATTTATTTATTTTTTTATTGTTACTTAAATGAACTACCTCATTTTTAATGTTCTACTGACTTCAGTTATTTCATGATTATCTTGTTCATGAAATTGCAGGCAAGTCAACAAATTTTTAGAGCCTGAAGTGTTCTTTTTCCTTGTCTTTAGTGCAGTGAAATAAATACTGCAATCTAAAAAGTTTTTTTTTTTCAGATTTTATTAATCTATTTGAGAGAGAGAGAGAACAAATGGTGGGTAGAGGCAGAGGGAGAAAAGAGGAAGCAGACTCCCTGCTGAGCAGGAAGCCCAATGATGTGGAGCTTGATGCCACATCATGACTTGAGCCAAAGAAGGCCAAAGAAGGCAGACCCTTAACCGATTGAGCCACCCCAATACCCCTAAAAAGTTAAGTATATGTTCAACATTGAACTTAGAATTACAACAATGTTTCTCTTGCTCTGAATGGGTCTCTGTTTTGCATTTTTTGTAGCTAAAAAACTGTTCTTCAACTCTCTATTCATGCAAGGAAAGAAATGAAGACCTACTAAGGTTAACCATCTTACTAAAATACGGCAATTAAGTTTAGAAGCCAGATTTCCTGATTCCTAGAATATTGTTTTTTCCACAACATCAAACTTTCTTCCTCATAACTTCTATTTTGAAAAGTAGACTATAAAGAGAAAGATTTAAGCAGGGTGAGAGAAATTATGACCCACATCTGACAGGCCTTTCATTTTTGATGGATGCTATGATTTGGTTTGCAGAAAGGGAGCTCTGGCACTGTACATATCAACAAATGGTGTTATTTGATCAAAGTTGCCTGTGTTCACAGATCTGTGGAGTGTTGGAGCCTGGGGGACTTCTGAGGTTATCTAATCTAGGAGCTTCTGAATGATTCAAAGCTGCAGAACTCTTTCTTCAAATAAAGCCTTCCATAAAAACACACTATAAGAAGCAGTTCCAAGTGAAGCTCCTCTCACTGAGGTAGGAGTAGGAGTTGGGATCTGTCTCTTGGTAGCCTTTAGAGCATTGTGCTCTGTGGTGAGCAGTTTCAATACCAAAGTCCCATTTTGGGCCCTCATTTTGCCTCTGAGGAAATTAAAGACATGCTTTTGGTCTCTTAAGTTATATCCTCAAATAAATTCTTTTAAAAAAAATTTATGTATTTATTTGAGGGAAAGAGGTGGGGGAGGGGCAAAGGATGGAGAAGAGCAAAATCCCAAGTAGACTCTCTGCTGAACATGGGGCCTGACGCAGAGCTCTATCTCACAACCCCGATATCATGACCTAAGCCAAATCAAGAGTAAATGCGCCTTGGACTGAGCCACTCAGGTGCCTTTATCCTCAAGTAAATTCTTTTTTTTAAATAAAAGATTTTATTTATTCATTAAAGAGAGTGAGAGTACAAGTGGGGAAGGCCAGGCAAAGGTGAGGGAGAAGCAGGCTCCCTTTTCCCAGAAGACATGGAATTGGGGCTGGATCCCAGGACTCTGGGATCATGAGCCACACAGGCTGATTCTGAAGCTAGATTCTTAGCAAGGACAACTCTTTGTATTCCCATGTGGTTGTGATGATTAATTTTATGTACCAACTTGACTGGAGCACAGGGTGTGGCTATTTGGACAAACATTATGCTGAATGTGTCTGTGAAGGTGTTTTGGGTAAGTTAACATTTAAATTGTTAAACTAGGAAAAGCAGATTGCCCTCCTGGATGTGAGACTCCCTCAGTCAGTTGACTTGAAAAGAACCAAAGAGCTGAGCTTCTCCTGAGTAAGAGAGAATTCCTCCTGCCTGACTGCTTTTGAACTAGGACATCTTCTTCCTGCCTTCAAACTTGACCAGAAATATCAGCTCTTTCTGAGTGAAGAGCCTGCTGGCTTTCAGATGAGAATTATATTGTCAGCCCTCCTGGTTCTCAGGTCTTTGGACTTGGGCTAGAGCTATACCATCAGCTATCCTGGGTCTCCAGTTTGTGGATGGCATATCTTGGGGCTTGTCAACCTTTATAGTTGAATGAGCTAATTCTGTGTAATATGTATACATATAGATATTACACACACACACACACACACACACACACACACACACCCTGTTGGTTCTATTTCTTTGGAGAACTCTGACCAATACACTGATGTCCAAATTGATATTTATCTGTATGTTTTAGCATTTATTTTGTCTCACTGATTAGAATCCTATTAATTAGTGCCTCATGTCGTTTATCAAACATTTTTCTTTAAAAAATAAACATCCAATTTCTGGTCCAACATATAAGGAGCATAGAAGTTGCCATTCTATCTTAAAGTAAGCAAAAAGCGGAACAAACTAAAAAATTAAAAGCTCTTCTTTTATCTGTCAAAGAGTTGAGGTCAGAGGGTCAAATGCTGTGCCTAAAATTGGAGAGACAGGCAGATACAGATAATCATGACTAACTAGAACAGAAACACCCAAGCATAAACCTCTTGGCAATCAGTACTAGGGTATGAAAACCTGAGCTATAGTTGATGAATTGTTGGAGGTTCAGTGTGGACAATGTGAAAGTTAAAAACTCCAGAGAGATCCAGTCATGGCTGGGAAGAGTTCCCTACACTTTATGAATTTTATCTTCAGGAGTTCTATCAGGTCCTACAGTAAGTTCTAGAGAAAAACCTTCTCATGGTGCTGGCACAGAGAGGAAGAAAAGGAGGATAAAAGAAGTGAAAAACATAGCAGAAGTTCATAGTGCAAAAGAATCATATTACCATTTACATTAATAGCTCTAAAAATGAAATACCTAGGTATAAATCTAATAAAATATGTTTACTATCTATGTGAAAAAAGCTACAGAGTTCTGATGAACAAAATCAAAGAAATACTAAATAAATAAAGAGATAATTCCATATTCATTGATAGGTAGACACAGTATTGTCAAGGTATCAGTTCTTCCTAACTCGATTTATAGATTCAATGATATCCCAATGAATAGCTCAAAAATTATTTTGTGAATATGGACAGACTGGTTCTAGAGTTTATATAGAGAGAAAAGATGTAAAATAGCCAACTCAAAATTGAAGGAGAAGAATAAAGTTGGAGGACTGACAATATCTGATTTTAAGACTTATTATAAAACTACAATAATCAATGTAGTTGTAAAACTACAAAATGTATAGTTTATACAAACTACAATGTATTGTAAAACTACAAAAACCAATAGAACTATAAAACAGTGTGGTATTACTGAAAGAATAAAGAAACAGATCAAGGAAACAAAATAGAGAGCCCAGAAGTAAACCCACATAAATATAGTCACCTGGTTTTTGGCAAAGGAGCAAAGGCAATACAGGGGAGCAAAGATAATTTCTTCTACAAATTACGTTGAAACAACTGGACATCCATATTAAAGTAAATCTTGACACAAATCTTAATTTCCTAAGAAAAACAACTCAAAATGGAAAACAGACCTAAATGTTAAGCTTAAACCCATAAAACTCCCAAAAGACAACATAGGAGAAAAACCTACATGATCTAGGGTGTAGCAATAACTTTTTAGATATACATCAAAGGCATGAGCCATGAAAGAAAAACTGATAAAGTAGATGCCATTAAAATTTAAAATGTCTGCTCTGTGAAAGACAATACCAAGGGAATGAGAAGACAAGCCACAAACTGGGAGAGAATATTTGCAAAAGACACATCAGATAGAGAACTGTTATCCAAAATATGCAAAGAATTCTTAAAACTCAACAATAAGAAAAATATACAGATGGCAAATAAACATATGAAAATATACTCCACTCATAGGTCATCAGGGAATTGCAAATTAAGACAACAATGAGATCCCACTACACACCTATTAGAATGGCCAAAACTGGAACATTGACAACACTAAATGCTGGCAAAGATGTGAAGTTACTCTGACTCATTGCCGATGGGAATGCAAAATGGCACAACCACTTTGGAAGACAGTTTGACATTTTCTTACAAAACTAAACATACTCTTACCATATAAATCAGCAACTGGGCTCCTTGGTATTTACCCAAATAAATTAAAAACTTAAGCCCATACAAAACCCTGCACACAGATATTTATAGCGGCTTTATTTCTACTTGCTAAAACATGAAAGCAACCAAGATGTCATTCAGTAGGTGAATGGAGAAACTAGTACATCCAAATAATGGAATATTATTCAGTATTAAAAGAAATGAATTATCAAGGCATGAAAAGAGGTGAAGGAAACTTAAATGAAGAAAACTTAAAGTTACTAGGAAGTAAAAAAAGTCCATCTAAAAGGGCTACACACTGCATGAAAAGGGAAAACGATGGAGACAATAAAAAGATTTACTAGTGGCCCAGGTTTAGGAGAGAGGAGTATAAATAGGTATAGTATAGAGGATTTATAGGGCATTGAAACTATTCTGTGATACTATGATGATGGACACATGTTGCTATACATTTGTCAAAATCTATAGAAAGTACAGCACCAAGACTGAATCCTATTATAAGCTACGAACTTTGGGTGATAATTATGTGTCAATGTAGGTTTATTGACTGTAACAAGTGTATCACTCTGGTGTGAGATTTTGATGATAGAGGAGGTTGTACATTCTTGGGGCCATGAGGCCCATGAAAACTTTCTGTACTTTCCAGTCAATTCTGTTGTGAACTTAAAAACTGCTCTAAAAATGTTATATTAATAAAAATACGTATAAAGAAATATATTGGGGATAATATGAGAATTTAGTGATTATTCACATTTTAGTATGAATTAGTTGGGGGGGATGTCTTTTTTCTTCTGTCAAGAGGAAAAGTGAGCTTTGATATGAGTAGGGAAAGGAAGAAGATGGTAAGGGCTTAGAGAAACGTAATAACATTGAGCCATGGATGGGTAGAAATCAGTAGGTAGTAGAGGAATTAAAGTGCACCAGTGTTAATTTTTTTCAGTTTAAAATGCTATCTAGGTTTGGTTCTGTGCTATATGAAGTCACTGTTGTGTTGATATACAGGTTTATTTTTCTTTTATAACTCAATTATTTGCTATTGTAATTTTGTCTCTTCTTTTTCAAGAGTCTCTCACTCCTTAATTCCTTTTCTTGTCTTATTGCATTAACCAGACTTTCTGGAATGTTGAGTAACCAGAGAGTGATAGTTGAATTCCTGGGTCTTATTCCTGACTTTAATTTGAATACACCTAGAATCTTAATCTTAAATATAATGTTTACTTTTGATTTCTGTTAATAATCCAGGATTAGAAAAACATATACATAACAGTAAAGTATACTAATAACTTCTTAGACATGGCTATTGAATTTTGTCAAGTATTAAATTATTGTATTTTAATTTATTATAATTTTCACATAAATTTCTTTTTTTTTTTAAAGATTTTATTTATTTATTTGACAGAGAGAAACACAGCCAGAGAGGGAACACAAGCAGGGGGAGTGAGAGAGGGAGAAGCAGGCTTCCTGCCGAGCAGGGAGCTTGATGTGGGACTCGATCACTGGTCTCCGGGATCATGACCTGAGTCGAAGGCAGTTGCTTAACCAACTGAGCCACCCAGGCGCCCCAATTTTCACATAAATTTCTTAACTATTTATACATATGCACATACTTACACACGTGCATAATTTTCCTAGATGCATAAGTGTGTGATGTCTGTACTTTTTACATTCTTACCACACTTTCTCCTATAACCTAGATGAACAGTTTAAGATGTATCTTTCTGTTTCCAAAATGATATAATTCATTACATATGTTCATTGCATGCATTCTTTTGGGTTTGACTTTTCTTATTCAACAATATTTCATGGAAATGCCTCCAAGTTAAACAGATGTTACATTTTAGTCTTGCCTTTGGTATTTATTAATTGCATGTCCCCGGATAGGCTAAGTAACCCTTCTGGCACAGGTTTTCCCATCTAAACATGAGGATAATTATTTCTCTAAGGACTACTGTGAGAACCAAGTGATATCATATATATAACACTAACATGAAACCTGGAAAATACAAGGTTCTAAACCAGAGCTATTTGATCTCATGCCCAGCAGTGGGAGAGCAATCCCCTATCTTTTCCCTTTCGGCAGTGATGGTCTTTTGCTCAGGGATCTGTAACTCAGCAAATGCCTGAGCACCTGCTGAGGGGCCATGAGGGTACCCTGTGTGGCACTTCGGTTCAGAGCAACAGCTCAGGAGCTCCATGGTCTGGTTTTGAATCCACGCTCCATCTTTGTAGTTATGACTTCTCTGTGTTCCAGATGCCTCACCTTCAAAATCCAAACAACCGTACAGATCTATTACACTTGTGAGTGTAAATGGCATGATGCCCATGGCACACTTGGAAGAGGGACAGGCACACTGAAATGGGGACAGGAAAATAACATAGAAGGACACGGGCCTTGAAGGCTTTCAGCTTATCTTTCCCGTTTATTGGTTGTGTGCCTTTGGGGGGTTACCATGAGCTGTTTAACCCCCATCTTCATGTGGAAAATGGGGAAAATCATACCCACCTTCAAGTATTGCTTGAGAGTAATAAAGGTAAGGAATGGTCAATGGGGGCAGAATGTGCACTGTGCTCACAGTCCAAGCTGCCTCCCTCCGCCCTCGCTGCATATGGTCCGGCCTACGACTGCATTTGCTTTGGCCACCCAACAGCTCTAACCATTCTTCACAGTTCCTACAATTCCGGACATGGGCCTGCCAATGAACTACCAAAGTGCATGCTTTCAGTGAGTTGGAGCATGTCTGTGTCCCAACTGTCCTTTTTCTTCAAGTGGTTCATCACCTATTCCAGCAGGGGCTGGGATCATGCTCTCTTCTCAGTAGCCTTTGCTACCTTGTTTTGTTTCCTTCCTTTTATGGAAATACGTATTTTAAATTTCAAGACCTTTCAAGAAGATTTTCTACTGGTTAGGCGAGCACAGGAGAAAAACTGTGAAGTGCATTTGCAGCTAGAGAACAGAGAAATGGGACCAAGATGAGCCTGACAGGTGCATGTGGCTATTAGCTGGTTTTCTTGCCTTCACTGGGATATTGCAATCCTTCAAGGACATCTCGGTTTCCTTCTGAGTGGAAGCTCTCCTACTGTCCTCCCCAAAGCAAAGCAAGATAAAAAATGCATAGGTTTTCAGGTGGTCATCTCTTCAAGGGAAGGTATCACTACATGGATTTATCTATCTCTTCTTGCTGAGATTTGCTTGCTTCTGTTGGCAATACAGGGCTTTACTGAGTTAGCTTTATGGGCCTATACTGCCAATTGTTATTAAAAAGCAAAACAAAAACCTTCCCTCTGATATTGCATTGCACACATGCGTGTGGAAATAGTTGGTGGGTGTTTTTGTATTTTTATTATTATTATTTTTTTTTATTTTACAAGTTAAGTGTGATTCAGCAGCATCCTCTAGTGGCGATATTTGGAAACTGTTGGAAGTTGTGAGATACAAATGAATCTTGGAACTTCAGCAGGAAACCTATTTTCTATGGTACCTGATAATATGAGCCACCCCGACACCCCCAATATGTTTAGTTATATAGAACTATTTTTAACCACCTCACTACTTTGTTTTTTCTTTGGACAACCCTACTGAACAAATAGAAACAACTGCATTTCTCTGCTCCGGCCGTTCGAATATTCTACCGGCGCTATGCCTCAGCCTGTCTCCACTTAAGCAGCACAGACCCAGGAAGTGGTGCCCAGTTCTACTTCTTTATTAAAGAAAATTCTGCCGTTCAGCCACTGAAGTGGGTACTGACGAACACAATGGATTCTGTATTTGACCACAGGCAGCTCAATTTTGATACCACTGTCTATGCTATGGATGCCAAATATCTGAACTACTTGTCAGAGGAATTATCCCAGCTAACCACAAATAGATCAATGCTTCAGTTCCTCCATCAGACATTCTAAATAATTCATATATTCTTTACATAGATGACTAGGGAAATCTAGTCATTATCATAAAGCCTGCTGATGGATAGGCTCTCTATAGTATAGTACTGACTCTTAAAAAATTATTAAACATGAAAAAAGCTGATAAGAGGAAACATGCAGTTGAGCCAAGTGGAAAATATAGAACAGAAAGAGCGAAATATGTGAATCCTTACCTCTGCCCGTTGTTATTTTCCTGAGCCTCAGTTTTCATATCTGGTAAAATGGAAATGCTGCAAACATCAAATGAGATGTGTGTTAAGTTCCTAGCATAGTGTATAGGAGCTTCAGTAAATGTCAGTTCTCTCACTATGTCATATAGAAAAAGAGAGCAAAGTTAAGACAGAGTTTACAATCGGTAAAACTTGAGTTGTGGGATTTGAATTAACTGACTCTGTGACTTTAAGAAAGTGTAGTGGGTGTAAGCCTGGACTCTGGGATTCTGTCCCCCTATTTCAGTAAGGTTAACTTTCAAAATGGAAGGAGAAATAAAGAGCTTCCAAGATTGCCAAGGTCTAAAAGATTATGCAGCCACCAAGCCAGCACTACAAGAAATACTAAGAGGGTTCTATAGAGGAGAAACAAACCCAAGAGCGACACAAAACAGAAATTTACAGAGGTAATCTATAGAAACACGAACTCCATAGGCAACATGATGTCAATACAAACGTACCTATCAATAATCACTCTCAATGTGAATGGCCTAAATGCTCCAATAAAAAGACACAGGGTTGCAGACTGGATAAAATGACAGGACCCATCCATATGCTGTTTACAAGAGACTCATCTTGAATATAAAGACATTTCCAGATTGAAAGTGAGGGGATGGAAGACCATCTTTCATGCCAATGGATCCCAAAAGAAAGCCAGGGTAGCGATTCTCATATCAGACAAATTGGATTTTAGTCTAAAGACTGTAGTCAGAGACACAGAAGGACACTACATCATTCTTAAAGGATCTATACATCAAGAAGATCTAACAATTGTAAATATTTATGCTCCCAACATGGGAGCAGCCAACTACATAAGCCAACTGTTAAACAAAATAAGGAATCATATTGATGCGAATACACTAATTGTAGGAGATCTTAACACACCACTCTCAGCAATGGACAGATCATCTAAACAGAAAATCAACAAAGAATCAAGATCCTTGAATGACACATTGGACCAGATGGATCTCATAGATATATTCAGAGCATTCCACCCTAAAACAGCAGAATACACATTCTTCTCGAGTGCACATGGAACTTTCTCCAGAATAGACCACATACTAGGTCACAAATCAGGGCTCAACCGATACCAGAAGATTGAAATTATTCCCTGCATATTCTCTGACCACAATGCCGTGAAACTGGAACTCAACCACCATAAAAAGTTCAGGAGAAAATCAAACACTTGGACGCTAAAGACGATCCTGCTCAAGAATATGTGGATCAACCAAGAAGTTAAAGAAGAACCGAAACACTTCATGGAAACCAATGAGAATGAAGATACATCGATCCAAAACCTATGCAATACAGCAAAGGCAGTCCTAAGGGGGAAATTCAGAGCCATCCAAGCCTCACTCAAAAAAATTGAAAAATCCCGAATACATCAACTCTCATTACACCTTAAAGAACTGGAAAATCAACAAAAAATTAAATCAGCACCCCACACAAGGCAGGAAATAATAAGGATTAGAGCAGAGATGAATGAATCAGAAACTAGAGATACAGTAGAATGCATCAATGAAACTAGAAGCTGGTTCTTTGAAAGAATCAATAAGATTGATAAATCATTGGCCAAACCAATCCAAAAGAAAAGGGAGAAGACCCAAATTAATAAAATCATGAATGAAAAGGGAGAGATCACGAATAACACCAAGAAAATTGAAACCATCATCAAAAATTACTATCAACAATTATATGTTAATATGTTTAACAACCTAGAAGAGATGGATACATTCCTAGAAACCTATAAACTTCCAAGAATGAAACAGGAAGACATTGACAATTTGAATAGACTTATATCGAGTAGTGAGATTGAAGCAGTGATCAAAAACCTCCCCAAAACAAGAGTCCAGGACCAGATGGATTCCCTGGGGAATTCTATCAAACATTCAAAGAAGAAATAACACCTATTCTCCTGAAGCTCTTTCAAAAAAATAGAAATGGAAGGAAAACTTCCAGACTCTTTCTATGAAGCCAGCATTACTCTAATCCCCAAACCAGACAAAGACCCCATCAAAAAGGAGAACTTCAGACCAATATCGCTGATGAATACGGATGCCAAGATTCTCAACAAGATCCTTGCTAACAGGATCCAACAATACATTAAAAAGATTATCCACCATGACCAGGTGGGTTTTATC
>PITA01005982.1:0-49015 GCA_004023965.1 Spilogale gracilis
TTGTAGCAACATGGACTGGACTGGAAGAGATTATGCTGAGTGAAATAAGCCAAGTAGAGAAAGTCAAGTATCACATGGTTTCACTTACTTGCGGTGCATAAGGGGTAATGTAGAGGACAGTAGGAGAAGGAAAGTAAATGGGAAGCAGGGTAATCCAGGGAGAGAAACGAAACAACAGAGACTTTGGACACAGAAACAAACTGAGGGACTTGGAGGGAGAGGGGTGGGGGGATGGGAGAGCCTGGTGGTGGGTACTGGGGGCACCTATTGCATGGAGCACTGGGTGTGGGGAATGGGGAATGAATCTTGGAACGCTGGAAAAAAAATTTAAGTAACAATAAAAAAAAAAAGAAAAGGAGGATAATGTTCCCTATGTATTTAAGTCGTTGTTTTTAGAAAGCCACTAAACTCAACTCTCAAGGGAAATGAGTATTTTGCTATAAAAGGGGCCCTGTTCATAAAGGAGTTGGGGAGAAGTAAGCCTTGAGTTCTCCAGACAACTGGTTTCCCTATGATGAATCCACTTGTGTGTTAGGCAAGTTGACCCTTAAGAGCTGTTTGAAAATCTGCTAGAACCTCTGTTTTATTATTGATCTCAGCTTGCTTTTCCATTTTGTGTATGATGTATAAGGTATTAAATATGCTTGTGTACCATCACGCATATATAATAAGTAAGTAAAATAAATGAACATTGGATACATTTTATTTTTTTATGATGGGAGCAAAACTTGGAGACAACGGTCATCCAGGCAGCAGCCACAGATCTCTGGGATCTAAAATTATAAAGCAAAGAGAGTGGGATGACACATATGTGTCGGGGGGTGGTCACAGAAGCCTAAATGCAAGGTCAAAATAGACTGGTTGGATGTCCAAAGGGGGATGGGTCATTAGGAACATCCCGTCCTGTACTCCTGGGGCCAAGGGACCCAAGTTCCAGGTCAGAGAAATGAGGTCTCAAAGATGACCCACTGGCACAGGTGAGCACTGAGCAGAGGGATCCCAGGTCCCACCTCACACTTCTTTCCTATACCTTCATTTGGCCATTCACCCATAAGCATGCCATAAACCAACCTCAGCAATCTGGGCTTCACAGATTTGCTCTTGCTTTGCCATCACCTGTCTGAACATTGCCCTGCCTCCAGTTGTTCTGATTCAGCTGATGTGCGGTGGGGCCCAAGAATCTGCAGTTCTGTGAAGACCCAGGTGATGCTAGATGTTGGTCTGAAGAGCCCCCTGCCCTACTCCCTGGTGTGAGTCAGGGAGTCAGGCGCTAACTTCTTATCATGGCCTCAGATCTTTCAAATTTAAATAATTCTGACTGTATCATATCAGATTAAATAAAATCATGAAAGTGCAGAAAGCTTATTTCTTCTTTTAAAAGACAAAAATTTTATTTGAGAGAGAGCATGAGTGGGGGATGGGCAGAGGGAGAGGGTGAAGGGCAAGCACACTCCCCGCTGAGTGTGGAGCCAGACCTCAGGATCCTGAGATCGTGACCTGAGCCCCAGCCCGACACCTTACCGACTGAGCCACTCAGGTGCCCCAGGGAAGTTGATTTCTGATGAGAAACAGGGATGAGAGAAGAAAAGGAACCAAGTACTACAAATGTACTGCAGGTTGGGACTTTATGAGGTGCTATGGATACAAGTGAACAAAACAGTTCTTTGGCCTTTTAGTGAAAAAGACAACAATAGGAACAAGTAAATCACATATATGGTAGTGCTAAATACTAGGCAGGAAGAGAGAGAAGGAAAGAAATAGGGAGAAAGGTGTACAACTTGAATGATATGGCTAAAGAGGGCCACCCTGACAAGATGCAGTAAGACCTGAAGGAATGAGGAAGTCATCCCATGGATACTTGGGTAAAGATGATTCCGGGCAGAAAAGACCAGTGCAAAGGTCCTGAGGCAGGAGTTTCCCTAGTGTGTTTGAGGAAGAGGCAGGAGGCTACTGTAGGAGAGGGAGCAGGTCAGACCACAGAAAAAAACACACGCAGGTACGGGAGACAGTGTTGGGGAGAGCCCTGGAACCTTGAAAGTTACTGAAAGAACTTAGGCTTTTCCTCTGAGAGGAGAAACCCCAGAGACTATCATGGTCAGACTTAAATATCAACAGGGTCCCTCTGGTTGCTGGGCTGAAGCAGAGACTCTAAGGCCTCAGGAGAGACAGGTGAGGAGGTCATTGCTGTAATCCAGATAGGCTCAGACCAAGATGTCACCACAGAGCTGAGAAGCAATCAATTCCCGGCAATATACTGACAGGTTGGCCATGGAGTATAAGAAAAGGGGAATCAAAAGCCACACCAGGGCGCCAGGGTGGCTCAGAGGGTTAAGCCTCTGCCTTCGGCTCAGGTCATGATCTCAGGGTCCTGGGATCGAGGCCCGCATCGGGCTCTCTGCTCAGCAGGGAGCCTGCTTCCTCCTCTCTCTGTGCCTGCCTCTCTGCCTACTTGTGATCTCTCTCTCTCTCGAATAAATAAATAAAATCTTAAAAAATAAAAAAATTAAAAAATAAACCACAGCAGGTATGCCCTGAGCAAGTGCATGGACAGAGTGGTCCTTTCCTGAGAAAAGCTGTCCCTAAGGCAGTGCCTGGCACATAAAATGGGCCAATAAATGAGAAATCAATACATCCCAGTAAAGATAACAACCCTGAAGCCATACCGTGGTTAGTGGCAGAGATGCAACAAAACCAGCAAACATACAAACATCCAGATAAGTGCCTGTGGGGCCCAGAGGGCCAGGGCTCCTCTCTGTGGCCATTTGTGATGTTCCCAGAGAAGTGAACCGAAGCGGGAGGCTGAGACAAACAAGCTCTCCAGTTTCCATTCTGAGTGTATTAGGATTCCTCCTGCCCAACCTGACTGAGGCTCTGTCCAAAGGTCACAAACCAGGGACCTGCTGGCCTAATAAGGCCTGCGGCCGGCCGGGCTTTCTTTGGCCCTCACAGCTTTGTAAAAACAATCTGTGCTTGAATGCCGTTAGGCCGGATTTGTGCTTTCCAGCTCGCCAGGCCCGGCCCACACCACTCCCTCGGGCCCCAAGCAGCACCCCTCAGATCTACCTGCCTGGCCCCTTGAAGACGTGATTTTTCAACCAGGGATTCAGACCCACACGACAATGGGAATTTAGCTATGAGGGCAAGACAAGGGAGCTAGAAGGAGGTGCATGGAGTCAGAGAGACAGCAAGCAATTCCTGGTCAACCTTATCATTCAACCGTCGGTGTGAGCTAAGGCAGCTGTACCCCTCTTTCCGTAACGTAGGGAGAAGAAGATCTACTCTGAACTACTGTCGGGAGACCTGGATCAGAGAAGACCTGTCGTGTACACAATCACGGGAAGCCCTCAGTGTGTGGCTGTTCTCTAGGGCAGCGAGAGGTACCCTGAGAGTGTCGAGTATTTCAAATGTCACAGAGAGTTTAATATTTTAGACTTTGTGGGCCATGCAGTCTGTGTCCTGATGACTCAGCTCCGCAGTGAGGGCATGAAAGCAGCCCTAGAGAAGACATAAATGAATAAGCATGGTAAATCAAGTCACCATGACATTATATTTACAAAGGGAGGTGGGAGGGCCAGATCTGGCCACGGCGCTGCATTTTGGCCACGGGCGGCTCCATTATGGAGCGTCTGCTCTCTGACCCCCAAACTGCTGTCCCTCCCATTCTGCTCCTCACTTCCTCTCAGTGCCTACTGAAATCAAAAGTCTTTCGTTATGGGGCAATGACTATTTCACCTTCTTTTAACCCAAGCTGTAAGATGATCTCATAGTGGTACCCCTTGCTACTCTTACCGTCCCCGTCAGAAATGAGAGAGAAGGAAGAGCTTCTTCAGTGGCCTCATTTGACATAAGTCAGGGCCAGCAGGAATGATTTTCCCAGGGCGGGGGGCATCCCAGCAAGATCCAACTTCTCTTGCTCAGACATCTGGCAAGCGTGGATGGGATGGTGCTCCTCCCTGGACTTCTGGAATCCAAGGGGGCAGCTGCTTCTCCCCAGCAGGTCCAAGGACCGGAAGAGATGGGTTGAGGTCCCCAGAGAGAAGCCCGCCTCCTGGCTCTGTCCCAACCCTGGAGGGAACAGGAAGGCTTCTCCGCCCTTGGCATTGGAGCGCCCCTGAGCAGCGTTGCAGCCGCATTTCCCATCCTTTGACTTAATCAGGTCTTGAGGGAGAAGCTGCTGGGTTGTTCCCACTGGGTTATTTTTAGGAGCTGGCATGAGAGGGGAAGAAGGAGTTCGCAGCGCGTACCACTGGGCAGTGGTGAGCAGGCCTCTCCGTAAGCTCCATAGCCCACTTAGGTCATTTCCTCTTACCAATCTCTGAAGCAGGCAGCGCCAGAAACTCAGGGAAAGGGCAGAGACGGAGGAATCGGCTGCCTGCATTTTTCTCAAGAATGATTTTGGTGTTTTGGTTCACTCACTTTCATCTCAAATGATGCGAAATGAAATTTCAAAAGAGCACGTACGTGCTGGGGGAGGGTAAAATGAAGGCCAGATTAATAGGCAAAAAGGCAAAACCCCTTAAACACTCACTGGACTTCACCATCCATTTGATTTTCTTTTAACCAGAGGCCAGCAGACTTTGCTTCTCATCATGAAGACCGGGCTCAGTGCGCGAAGCACAGCCTCTCTACAGAGGACAGGCATCTCAACAGAGCGACCCTGGGCGGATGAATACACATGAATGCCTCAGACCCTCTTGGAAGCCACCATGGAAAGCCCTTCCTCGGGGCTAGCTCTCCGCTGTGCAAGCAGGACAGGTGCCCAAAACCCACTCTCAGAAGGGCCCCCAAGATTCCCTTGCTGCTCTGCTGTCCCTATCTTGAAATTCTCAATACTGTTTCAACAAAGACCTTCACAGGTTATTTTGCGCAGAGCCCAGCTCATTGTGTAGATGATCTACTTTTCTTCTTCTACAAGTCTTTTCTCAACCCTTCTTTTTGTCATTGGTGTCCTCCCGAAGAGGACATTTGTTTTCCGTAATCAATTTCCCTCCCACCTGGAAGCTGTAATACGGATACACTGTGTTTTTGTTCATGTACTTTATACATACCTCTATCTGCACATTAGAAGAGAGACTTTTTTGGTCCCCCAGTAACCAAGCTTTTGCCCCCTCGGGGATGATATTGTCTCTGTTAAAAATGCATCCTCTAGGGCACCTGGGTGGCTCAGTGGGTTAAAGCCTCTGCCTTTGGCTCAGGTCACGATCTCGGGGTCCTGGGATCGGGGCCCGCATCGGGCTCTCTGCTCGGCAGGGAGCCTGCTTCCTCCTCTCTCTCTGCCTGCCTCTCTGCCTACTTGTGATCTCTCTCTCTATCAAATAGGTAGATAAAATCTTTAAAAAAAAATGCACCCTCTAGGTTTAGAGAATCATGTCTGAACTCCAAACATCTACCCAGGAGCAGGGGCAAAAGTAAGAATATAAGAGCAGGTTTCTGTTATTGAGCCGGGAATGGTTCTAAGTGTTTTACACATATTATGACGTAATCTCCAAGACGATTCTGTTCAAATATTCATTTTACAGAGGAGGAAACTGAGGCATGGAGCGTTTCAATAACTTGCCCAAGGCCAGTCACACAGTCAGTGGCAGGGATGGGTTTGAAGACGGTTCTCCTGGCTCCTAAACCCAGAACCCAGACCCACAGGTGCAACTGTTAGGGGCACACACTTGCTCTTTCCCGCAGCTGACAGGTGCACTTCTGCGGCGTGCCATTGGCAGACAGAAACCCTGTTAATAAGCCAAGGTGACAGCTTCTAGATAGAGGCCAGCGAGGCTTCAAATAGACACAGTCTTCTGCAGAGGAGGCAAAAGCTCTCCATGGGGGCACCTGGGTGGCTCAGTCGTTAAGGGTCTGCCTTCAGCTCAGGTAATGATCCTGGACACCCGGGATCGAGCCCTACATCAGGCTCCCTGCTTGGCAGGGAAGTCTGATTTTCCCTCTCTCACTCCCCCTGCTTGTGTGTTCCCTCTCTGGCTGTGTTTCTCTCTGTTAAATAAATAAATAAAATTAAAAAAAAAAAAAAGCTCTCCATGGGCCTATGCCCAGTTTTCATGGGGCTTCTAATATCAGAAAAGTAAAAAGACAGAAGGAGAGGGCAAAATCACGGAAACTCAGGTGGGCATGTCCCGATCGCAGGGCGCCATGAACCCTCTACACTTGCTGGCTGTTGCCAGGTAGGAAAGTGACCCAGTGTCACCAGATATGCCTGCTTTTCCAAAAGAAACTGAAAAGTTAACCTCTGATGCATACTCTGCTGATTTGCTCATGTGAACAATGGTTGGTAAGCAGAGCCTCTAGCATCCTCCACAATTCCTGTTGCCTGGTGTTTGTGGCCTTATGTGATTCCCTCCCCTTGGTTGTGGGAAGAACTTATGATGTGCTTCTAGCCAACAGAATATGACCAAGACGGAGATATTTTGTCAGATGTAATTAAGGTCCCAAATCAGTTGTTTTTCTGTTAATCGAAAAGCAGACAATGGTGGGTGGGCCTGACTTAATCAGGCGAAAGTCCTTGAAAGAGGAACTATTCTCTGCCTGAGGTGAGAGACTCTCCTTGTGGACTTTAATGAAAGAAACAGCACATTAGAGAAGCACCCAAAGGGACTTATGCTGGGACAAAATGCTGGGTTCCTTTGTCCTATAGCTGCAAAGAAATGAACCCTACCAACAATCTGAATGAGTCTGGAAGGGGTTTCTTCTCCCCTACTGAAGCCTTTAGAAGAGAACAGAGCCCAGCCAACTCCTTGGTTGCAGTGTGATGAGATCCCAGGCAGAGGACTCTGCTAGCCAGCTCCACTCCTGATCCATAGAAATAGTGAGATCATAAATCTGTGTTCCTTTGAACTTCGAAGTGTACGGCAATTTGTTAGACAGCAGTGGAAAATGGATACGATGTCTTATTCAAGTTTTCAAGAAGACTCTACAGGCCAAATGTAGGGGGGGACAGGTGGCTTCAGGGCAGCCATTGTGTACGCATGATTATGGAATGTCCATAATGTGGTAAAACAAGACGTCCTGCCTTAGCTATTAGGCATTAAGAGATCAAAGGCACAGTATCTGGAGAAAGAAGAATATCACAATTCAACACATTATGATAACTACAAGCCCCTGAATGCAGAAGGACAGACCTCCTGCAAAAGAGAAAACTAGAACCTAATTGCAAGCCACATAAAGGCAGAAACTGTCATTTTTCTGTCTATTCTGTATGCCTTTTGGAAGAAAAATTGTTCCCTCTCCATTCTCTGTTTCTCCAGGGATAGCTATAAACAGGCTTTGCTTTAAAACCTTATCCGTGTAGGCCAGTTTTCTTAAAAATAAATGGTGTTACCTTTGAGCCTAAAGGATAAAAGAACTGGGCTTATTCCTTTAAGCACCGTGATAGTTACATGTCCTTTCAATGTTTTCTGTCAATCATCCATTGTTAGAAACCTCCTGGCTCAAAGAGACAGGAACAGTGGGGCAGTAACTATGAGGTCTAGGCATGTGACAGGTCTTCTGATGGGCTGTGTCATATTTTGTCATATTTTCTATACTTACATGCAGCCAATGTTAACCAAGGCACTGAGATCCCTGGGAAGTGGGATGAAACTTATAGAGCGTGAGCCGTAACTAGCCATGCAAGCTAGGCCCTGATAAGCTCCCCTAATCAACTCTTGCCTGATTGAAACAAAAACAAAAATAAACACAAAAACAAAATAAAAGGAAAGACCCATCTGTGTTTCTACTCCTACCTCCAAGCCAGAGTCATATTCTTAAACCATAATTCAGACCATAAATGTCCGATGGCTTCTTATCACGCTCAGATAAGTGTTAGGATAACATCCTAACTCTTACCCTGGCCTACGTGACCCAGCCTCCCACTACTCTCCTTCCTCTCCCAAGGAGTTAGTCATCGGAGCTTCTCCACAGTTTAAAATGTTATGTTTTTGCCATGGTGTCCCCATCACAAGTGTCAGTCCTGATAATGAGCCAGTATGCACAGGTCTGAGTGTATCAATAATTAAAATATGGCAATGGGGCGCCTGGGTGGCTCAGTTGGTTAAGCGACTGCCTTCGGCTCAGCTCATGATCCCGGAGACCTGGGATCGAGTCCCACATCAGGCTCTCTGCTCGGCGGGAAGCCTGCTTCTCCCTCTCTCACTCCCCCTGCTTGTGTTCCCCCTCTGGCTGTGTTTCTCTGTCAAATAAATAAAATAAAAATCTTTTTTAAAAAATTAATAAAATAAAATATGGGAATGTTTCCATCTCAGTTGGCGTATTAGCTGCTGCCCTGAATCCCTCTTTCTGTCCTCTATTCTCTGTGCCCCTTGACCTCACCACCATCCCACAAGAAACTGTTAACTTCTGGCAGAGCAGAGGGCCCCGAGTTTTTCTGATCAAGAGCTATGGTCAGCATCTCTTCCACTTGGTGGGGACCGGAGCCACACTAGTTAAATATTTGGCTCAAGATATGACCCCTGACAGCAAGCATGTTATTGAAATAAGATGGCTTATGAGTGACACCCAGTCACCAACCAGAGGAAGGAGGGATTGGAAAAGAATAAAAAGAAAGGAATCAAAAAGCTTCCGGAAGCTGGAAGCAGCTATCTTTCAGTGTGGTGGAAGAAAAGTTGCCCCATCATTCAGCTTGGGGAACAATAAATGGGAACGCTGGAAAACAAATACAAAACACGCACTTTCTCATTGCACTACCGATACCACATGAAGAGCAGAATAATTATGTATTCGAATATCATTGCTGGGAAAAACTCAGTGTGGCCCAAAGTTCAATACTCGAACACATTGGTTCCAGGCGAGATTGCCTTTCATGGTGGTATACCCTTTTTCCTCTCCTGCCTTTCTTCCAAAGGAAATTAGATACTGCTCCTATTTACCGGAATGGGATCTAATAAGGGGCGTCTTCTTGATTATAGAGCTACGAGGATCAGCACTTTCTCTCTTGCTCATAAGAAACCACATAAAATAAAACAACAGAAACCTGTAAGTATGTCCCCAACTAATCGCCCTGGCCCAGGGGCATACACAGGACTGGAAGCCAGTTTCTAGAGAAAAGTTAATGACCAGAATGAAACAAGATGATGTCAATGTCATCTTCCTGCTCCTTCATATTGTTTCTCCCAAGTTTGGATGGTTCCCCCATGGGCTCAGGCCAGACCAGCCCTGGAAAATACTTTACTAGCTCAGCAAGAAGTACCCACTCTTTTCTAGGGGGTGTCTAGAGAGGATTAAAAACAAATTGACATTCTTGGACCCAGCATCTGGTGGCCCAGCTACCGAATCTAGGGTCCTATGTTGAGTTCCAATTGCCCAGTCTGTATCCCAGTCTCCTTTGTCGGTCACACTGGTGTTCACCGTGCCTGAGAGGTGAGCTGGCTCTCTTTGAAAGTTATTCCCTCTCTCAACTCACAAAATTCCTTAGTCTTTTCTTAGTTTAGGTCACGCTGCTGAGTTGTACCTAGGGTCCGTACTGAGCCAATCAGCACTCCCGTTTGCAACGAAAGGTCCAATTCCAGCCCTGAAACTTATAATGGGGTTCTATTGATGATCTGGATTTGTCAATCACCTTAAATGGGATACAAGTCTGAGCATTAGGTCGTATTTCCCAGAGCAATACCTGCTTCCTCCTAGACTGCCCACCTCTCGTGCTTTGTCATCTAGAGTAGACTTCCTAATGTGAATTTCTGGATCATAATTCAGTTTCTTTATCCTTTGAAGTCTGGCTCTTGGGTTTCCCAGCTGCCATTGCCAGGATCAATCTATCCAGCAATGAACAAGGACTCATTCTGCCCTTTCTTTGTTGAGAAGTCCGAACAGGGTCCTAACTTCTCCTCCTAACCTGTCACTCACCTCCTGAATCCCAACATATGTAATCCCCCAACCCATTCTTTTCTATACCTTTAGGTACTCAGGCATCTTGGGCTGACCAAAAGCGCCTTGAAGATTTTTACCAACTGGAAAACCCCAAAATTTCTTTGCAGTTTTATTACTCACAAGTTCATATCTAAAAACCAGAATGGGAGACATCCCTCCTAACCAAATGTCATTGTGAGTCGAAGCAGAACTCTACCTTCTGGAGGCTCAGATCTGAGTTTTTATTTGCTTCATCTTGTTATAATAAAATGTGACTTTTGAACATTTTGCTTTCAAATATATTTATTTAAGAGGACTTTGCTCCGTTATGTAAAATAAAACAAAAAGGATCCGTTGGGGGGAAAATGTAACATAAGTCCATCATTTAGTAAGCTTTTTCAATTATATCTATTTGAATCTGACTTTCTGCCCAGATGCGAATGGAAAGTTTTTTTCCATTTAAAAAGCAAATATCTTTCATTGAAAATAGCGCAAACCAAAAGCATGCTCTTTTTTTTCTCTTCGTCTAGCCATATTTGCCGTCTTTATCTCGTAATGACCTTTCCCCAACATATTTTTCTGTTTCTCTTTAGTGCCCGGCTTCTAAAAATAAAGTGGCTAGTGGATCTTTGGATGTAGGGATAATATTTTGATTTCACTGGTACATACAATCAGGAAACATATTTCTGCTTATACTCTTAAAATCAGCCGAGAGTTCGAGATGAAGCCACGTTCTGTCAGCACATTTTTTTTCAAAACCTGGAATATGTAACAAAATCCAAAGCAGCTGGAGGAAGTAGAGTATACCCTCCATTTGCAGTCAGCAGGGGAAGAGCTAACAGGAGGTAACAGGATAATTCCCACATGAAAAAGTTACAAAGAATTTAACCTATAATGAAACTCTGATAATCTCCAGGAATGAAAGATGCTTGGAGGATGGGTTTGGGGTTTTTCACGAGTTCAAAGGATCCGGTTTTCCCTATAAATGCTACACAGGAATAGAAGACGTCCATGTGGTCATTGTTATGTCTGATAGCCAACAAGAGTTCAGACTTCATCTTTAAGCCATTAAACAGTGACTCTGTGTGCATTTTAAGACGGTGGATTAGCCTGCCCATACCCTTCTCTGAAGAACATAGGAAGCAGAATCTCATTAACTCATCATCACCTGCTCCAAGATAAGGATACTGATGGATAATTATCAATTTAAGTTTAGTTTCCTCTAAGATTCGATGTGTGAAGATTCTGTAGGCCACAGAGCCTCCAACTTTGAGACATACTCAAAAGACCTTTGGATCTTGTTAAATGCAGATTCTGAGTCAGGAGTCCTGGGTGGGATGAGCTTGGACCTGAGATTCTGCATTTCTGTCAAACTCTCAGAAGGTCCTGATAGGCTAGTCCTTGGACCATCATGGCAATGGCAAGAGTGCTATTCTACCCTGTCTGCAGAGGACTGTCTCTACAAAAGGTTCCCAGTCATCTCCCATCCTGGTATTCAGGCCCTTGGGCTATGCCCCCCAACCCCATTCTGTGACAGCCGGACCAACTGACCCACTTGTAACAACCCAACATTGCAAGAGGGGCGACATGTTTCTTCTGAGGTCAGGTAAGAAAACTAACGTAGCTTCAGTCTAATTGGTTCTCTCACCCATCCTCTTTCCAGTGGAATCCTCACCCTGGGAGAAGCTGACAGCCATGCATGTAGATAGCTGCCTTTGGAGGGGTCACATGGAAAGGAACTGATGTCTCTGACCAGGAGCCACAGGAGTGAGTCTGGAGGGAGATCACTTCCGGGTCAAGCCTTGACATACTTCAGCCCCTGCCAACACTGTTTGAATGAGAAGCTTTGAGCCACAGACACCGAACGAGGCCGTGCCCAGATCTCTGATACACAGAACTGGGGAGAGAACAGGTGTGTTGTTCTAAGCAACTAGATATTCAAATAATTTGTCATGCAGCAATAGAAAACGAATGCAGCATCATACATGAAATGTCAGTTTTCAGAAATTATCTTTAAAAATGTAACCTTAGTGAACATCTCCCTAGCCATTTACGAAGGTCCAAACATTCTGGATGCTCACTGTCCACTTTTGAAGGTACCCATGTGCCCCTGCGGCTGAACACATCCTTCCTGGTCACTTTGCAGTTGGGACTGACATTCGTAGGATCTCCTTGCTTTGGTATTCAAACCAGTCTAAGTAGAATGGACTCAGAGCAATTTATTTCAGAACCCTTTTATAATGTGAAATTCAAAGGTGGAATCCACTGCATCTGGCTTCTTGGGATACGGCCCTCTAATTTGACAGCTTTTTCTGCTTATCTTCCAGAGCTTTCTAAAGCA
This sequence comes from Spilogale gracilis, assembly GCA_004023965.1. NCBI lineage: Eukaryota > Metazoa > Chordata > Mammalia > Carnivora > Mephitidae > Spilogale > Spilogale gracilis. The sequence goes on from PITA01005982.1 coordinate 12,188, forward strand.
GGAGCAAAGCAATATGACTTTAACAGTGTGTATTTACAAAGAAGGCAGGGCAGAAGAGTGAAAAAAGAACCAGAAATGGCTGTTCGGCACCCCTTGGGTTTGTTTTTGATTTCTTCTCTTGGACACATAGGTTCCACCTGTTTGTCTTAACTTACCCTTGAACTGACCTTGCTCCCAGGGAGGACACAGAATCAGTGAACCAACATCCTCTTGATCCTGGGTTCAGTCTGGCATTTGCACTTACTCGTTTCTGTATTTGCCTTACTCTGCAACACTTAGAATTTTTTTCAGGGAGGGAGAGGTAAGGAAGAAACAGAGAAGAAGAATTTGGAAACTGAAGGCCAAAGTGTGATGTTGCCATGACCTGATAGGACAGAACACGTGAATTTCACAATACGGTCACAGACTTCTTTTCCTTGTCTGTCTGATAGATGACAATGGCTCTCTTAACAATGACCTCATCCAAAATATGCCACAATCCCTGGCCTCCAGTCTCTTGATTTCCTGACATACCGTGTCATTCTTCTGCACCCCAAAATGTAGACAGAGCCACAGTGCCAGCAGAATTAAGCCCACCATTCACAGCTTGGGAGTCTGGCCCCAACACGCCTTTCCAACACTGTCATCGGTTACTCATTTCCCTAAACCATTTAATGGTGTCAACGCTCTTCTGTGCCATTGTTCACGCTGTTCCCCCTTCAAGGATTCCAACTCCCCTTTTGTCTCACATAAAAAATGTACCTACCCTCCAGCTTCCTAGATTTAGATCAGCTACTGGTCATTCCAGTTGACAGCATCTCCCTTCTCTGGAAGTGGTGTTTTCAGTTCACATAGGATCTGCTTATAATCTTCCCTTGTCCCTTTCTTCTGTTGTCGCAGGCCACTGTCACTGCCCTCTTGCACCGTTATGGACTTCAAAGGTTCATGTTATTATCTGAGTATTCATAGATTCTTTCCATAAAGGAATTTTTAGTTACTCGATTAAGGAGGCCCTCCATGTGCATTATTCACTTATTTAGTAAGCATTTAATTTCTCCATTCTACATATTTATTAATGGGTGCTAAGTAAATATGTGTGAGTCTAGCTAATAGAGCTTATTTTTCCAAGTGTCCTGAGCCTAATGACTTCTAGAAGCACCAGAAGCAGTTACTAAATTAATGTCTCAACCAGGCCAGGAAGTGGCTGAATTATGTCTGTTTGCAAAAACCTAGCCACACTCAACTTGCCTGTTTCTAGCTGCATGGTTGATTAATTTATCTCATTAGATTATTTGTATTTGCTAGTGTGTGGGCACACTTCCTCCTTGCAGATTTCAACCTGCCTCAGACACAAGCAACACAGCAAAACGGAAGGAAAACAAAACACCTTACATTCTGAATATATTGGTTTAGAGCTTAGACTCCCAGATGATTACAACTAGCAATGGTCATCAAAGCATGTTTTCCCACCCCTGACTTTCCTGAGGGTTTTAAAAGTTGTGAGACTTGGAAATACTAACACAGATATGCAAAGTTAGGGCGTGACCCTCCTTTCTGGGCCCAGAGCTCACACTATCTACAGGGTTCCCCAAAGTCCAAGAAAAACCATTCAAATCTTTAGCAAGGATATATTGATGGAAGCTGAGAAACTGACAAAGAACCTTTGTGGGGACTCACTCACTGGCATCCAACTCCCCTTTTGTCAGGGTCAGAGGATGAGTGTCTGAAAGCCAGGGGAAAATCCTTGAAAGACAATCAGAACCAGAACAAAAGGCCACCCACCGTGGAAGGGAATTATTAAGGGCAACCCTTACCTTGGATCTCCAGGTTCCTGCTCACATGACGTACTTACACACACACACACACACACACACACACACACACACACACACACACACTGAGCTGGGCAATGTGCAGCCTTGATTAGTGACCAGGTTTAACTGGTAAAAGAAAATCTGTAGTCCTAAATTTTGATTCGACAGTACGAAGGAAGGAGAATATGAGATCACTCGGCAGTGGTGACTGTGTCCCACTCAGTTACATCTGCACGTGACACATACAGTGAATGCTACGTAAGACAGCCCTGGAGAAGCTCAGGAAAAGTGGGGAGGCCCTGGGAGGGAAGGGCAGTCAGAAGACACGATGGATGGCATGGATATCTAACAGACTGTGGCCCGAATGGAGAAGTCCTTATGTTCTTATGTTCCTGCTTGTTGATTTCAGAGGGAAACAGTAAAGGCCAAAAAGTGTCCATGTGCTTTAAAAGCCACATCACAGAGGGATTTCTGAGATCAGTCTGTGGTTCCCACTTGCATGTTCACTGTTGGATGCAGAGCTAATTTAATCCTGTTGGTAAATTATGTGACTTAACCTATCTGTACGACAGAATACTTCTCTATCACCAAGCACATCTCATCACTGGAGAGATTCAAAGAAGGTTAGAACACACACACACACATGCATGCACACACAAATATCTGTAAACTGGAGCTACATCATCTAAATAATTCCCTGGTGAAATGTGTGCAAAAATTTATCAGCGCAAGTGTGACAAGAACATCAATACTCTCCTTAATGTGGTCATTGCAGTCATTCTCGAGTGTATCAGGTTTGAGGGTTTGCCCCTAGTGATCCCTCAAGCAGCATTTCAATGATATTCAATATCCTTCTTTTTTCTCTTTGGCTAAGAGAGGCGACAAAGAAACAAAAATCTCTCTTCTCCACCCAAAGATCTCAGAAGATAAAGCTGTAGAATTTTCAGGGCATCTGGGTGGCTCAGTCAGTTAAATGTCTGTCTTAGGTTCAGGTTGTGATCTCAGGGTCCTGGGACTGAGCCCCATGTTGGGCTCCCTGCTCAGCAGGGTGTCTGCTTCTCCCTCTGCCTCTCCCCCGTTCCTGTGTTCCCTCTCTCTATCAAATAAATACAATCTTAAAAAAAAAAAACAAAACAGTATTTTCCTTAACCACCTAGAAGAATTGGGCTTGTCCTCAGAGACCGAATTCCTCCACCATCAGCCACCAGCGAACAGTCAGGAACATGCTGATCCCGTCACGGAAAGACATGGGTGTATGTGTCTGTGAGTGAGCGTGTGTTCCTGTGAATGCACACGTGTGTGCACATTTGTAAGTGTGAGTCTATGTCTGCGTTAAAGGAAATCTTCCTAAGAAGGAAATGGAAAATCATTGGCATAGATGGAACCTAAAAATAAAAACGTCACATGGAAAGATTGTTTACAAACAAAACATTTTACTACGCGTTACTTTGTTTCAAGACTTTATGCCCTAAGTTTCTTCAATTGTTTTTGAAGAATATTGTCTGTCCCTGGTACTATGTGAGTTTGAACTGTGGTAAAAAGAGGAGTCTCAATTTCTGTCCTCATCACCGATTTCTGCAGTATCTGATGATAATGTTAATGGCTCATAGGAATGAACTATTTCATGTATATTTATGTTGGAAAGTCCACCCATAAACATTCCTATCTGAACGTTTCCACTAACCCTCTGCTAATCCTCCACAGTAGGTATCATATGCTCATCTTAGAACATTAGTAACTAAGGTAAAAGGAGATTTGTCTAACAAGACACAACTATCTTGGTTGCAATTATTTAAGAAAAAGGGCAATCTTAGCTTCACCACTTACCAGTTATGTGATCTAGGGTAAGATAATTAATCTGCCCATGCCTCCATTTCCCCTTCTCGAAACTGGTGTTGGCAGTATGAGAAGCTACTCTACATCATTATGGGTACCAAATGAGTCAATGCATGTAAAATGATGAGAACAGAACCTGACACAGAGTAAATCTTCAGTAAACATTTATTGTTATTGTTGTCATAGTTGTTGTTACAAGTATCACTGATGTGGGATTAGCATTAGGACTTTGTATTCCTGCTCCTGTTCTTTTTCCTATTAGCAATATGATGTACACTGTCGCAATGAACACAACAGTCTGCACATGTACTTGTTTTGCAGAATAAGAGAAGTTAGGTAACAGGCATTCAAAACACATGCATGGAGTGTTTCGCCAGGCCTTGCTTGAGTATGGTAAAGTGAATAAGATAGGCACAGACTCACCCTTTCTGAGCTCAGACTCATATAGACAATTAAGAAACTTATTTCTGGGGCACCTGGGTGACTCAGTCAGTTAAGCAAGCAACTCTTGGTTTCAGCTTCAGTCATGATGTCAGGGTGTCAAGATCGAGCCTTACATCAATGCAGATTCTACCTAAGATCCCCCCCCACTTGTGCTCTCTTTCTCTCTCTCAAATAAATAGATAGATAGATAGATGATAGATAGATAGATAGATAGATAGATAGATAGATAGATAAATAAAATCTTAAAAGTAAAATAAGTTTATTTCTTGGTTCTATTCCAAGAGAACAATGATAGGTACTTTGGGACTTTATAACATTACTCTTCTATGTTAACATCCAGTATGCGGTTTAAGGATATTCAGGGATACTCTATGGCCTCTTTGTAAATCTCTGAAGTACTTAAAGAAAGTTCAAGGTGAGAACAAGACCTCAGGCAGTAAATCTTTCTTGGAATTCTCAATCCTTCCAAAGTTATTTTCTCTACCTTCAAAGGAACTCATCCAGCCAACCAACACTTTGCAATGGGAAAATGTGGTGCCCCAAAAGAGAGAGAAGATGGTTTTCTGGAGGCTTCCTGCTGATTGCTCTCAAGATAGGGGAAGAAGAAGGGGAGGAAAATAACCCCAAACTCCCTTTGGATCAAGATGAAATAATCTAGCAATATGAACCAGAGGGAAGCATCTAAGGGAAGTGGTAATACACATCTCTTCATTATTTTGGAACAAGTGTGCCTTCTTTGTTTGCTAACAATCTATTGTTGAGTGCCATGGTGCTGTTTCATATCAAGATTTCAAAAACTATTACAAGCTGCATAGGTATTGGAGGCTCAACCAGATGTGATGAATTTTCCATTGTTTTACTTAAGTGCATGGAAAATATTACTAATGGTCGGTGTCAGGGGAGGCTTAACTGACCCCAATTGGCCAAACTCATCTGGGCACATTTCTTTAAGTCAGACCCTTTAAATACTCTCCCTTGTTATTTCACGATCCCCCTTCCCCATTTTATGAGATATTTGACTATACATAGCTCATTTTAGTCAATGGAGAAATTCCATGACTACAAGAACAGGTGGGCTGGGGCCTTGGAGGTAGGGGGGCTATCTTTGCTTGAGACTGAATTTTATTTACAGTCCAATCTTGATTACTTTTGATGTAAGACAAAACTGAGCACAGTGAGGAAACTAAAGTCTCCCAAACCCCACTCAGTCTCTTTCCCTGTCATTATCCTCCAAGAGTTACTCAAAGGTCACTCAAAGCAATTCACACATCTAAATGGGCAAAATCTCGTCTCCTTCCAATTCTTCCTGTTCCCCTCCCCAGTGTACAAGCAGAGACACAATGAAACGGTCTGATAGAAGAAAGGATCTTAGAAACACTCCTGCCCGTACTAACCCAGAGGTCACATTTGATTTCTGTGTTCAATATATGATTTTTGCTTTAAGTTTTCTGAGACATGTGAACAATCACAAATAACAGAAGCATTTGACTTCCCAAAACACTACAATTCTGGCTACGGTCACAGACGTGTGCTCTTCTTTTTAGTGTAGAAAGCTTCAGAATAGATCACGGTTTTCTTCATGTCCTGCCCGTAAAAGTTGCATTCATTAGAAGTGTCCTTCCTTCTCTTTGATAAACTTGACATTTTCTCCAGAAATGAACCCATCAAGATCCAGAGTTCACTCTTACTTCAGAGAAATATGGAAAACAAAATTAAAGGCTTTGCTAAACCTCATGTGACTTCATCTGAACCTCTGTTGTCAGCAACCCTGGGGTGGTGATCCCCCTCAGAATAACCTTCTTTGCAAGAAGGTTTCTGGGCACTTAAAACCTAGCTTTGAAATTGGAAGTTTAAAAAAGGTCAAGGCAATAAAATGCAACTCTGATTGCAGAAATGAACAACGTTTTAGTGAGCTCTTTATATTCATTTTTTTTTCTTCAGTATGTTGCTCATTCATCAGGATTTTAATAAAGTGGCATTGAATTTTGAAAACTTCTTATAGCTATTATAGAAAGGTATGATGGCCATTATTCAAAAAAAAAATTCAAACGCAGACATAGCTGGTTTAAAATTGTAAGAAAAGGGTCTCATTAATGAAAAACAAAGTCTTCGTAGGTTGAACAGCTCTGAGGAGGTATAAAGCTCAAAAGAGCCTTTCCCTCATACCAGAAAAGCACCCATGTTTGCCGGTAGTTGATATATTTTCATTGGCTTCTGAGTTGTTTCTGTTAGTAGTGTGGGTCCCTACCAATGATCTCTTGCTGCCAAATGGGGAAGTCAATTGAAGGTTTGCCTCAATATTATGAAAACTGATAGAACTGGTGGAGGGGAAGAAAACAGAGCGTCTGCCCCAAGAGTCACCAGCATGAAGGCAGAGAATGTCTTATGTCATCACAAGCGGTTGGTCTGAATTCCACCGCGTCCTCTAGCCTTGTTTTTAAATGATCCTGAAAAACGGAGGTCTCAGAGCCGGCTTCAACACTTAGCGCCTGGAATGAATTTAAAACTTCAGGGAACAAATGAATGTTGAGTGAAGGCAAGCCTTTGTCTAGAAGTACCATGAGCAATTCCCAGGGCATGCTGCTGTCAGAACTCCCCGCAGAAATATAATGGAATTTCTAATTTGCTTTAATTAGAAAAAAGTAAACACTGCCCTCAACATGTCATCATGTTTATGTAGGAGCCCAACCAGCTGATTTTCTGCTAGCATGGCCCTGGAACCACTCAATTAAATCTCAGGGCACAATTTCTTTTTATGAATGAAATACCATTAGTATGAAGCCAGAGAGCTTTTCTTTTTCTTTTTTCTTTTCTTTTTTTTTTTTTTCATCTGCTTCTTTGGCTGTGACTTACTGGGACAAGTGACCAACACAGCACCTTCCAATTTTAAATTTACCAGTGATAATTTCCAAGATTTTATTTAGAGTCCCTCTTTTTTGAGGCATTGGCACCATTATATTTAAAAAGTTGCACTGTATGAGACTAAGGGAACAAAAATACTGTATTCCTAACATACAAGGCTAGTAGTAAAGTAATTAACTTTAAAAATGAAAAAGGAGAATTCTACTTCTTAAGAGGCATTGGATAATCTTATGAGGTGAAACTCTAGTTAAGTTTTATCCTAAGAAATTAGAATATTGATAGAATTTTTCCAGAGCTGGAAGGAACCTTGGAAATCATCTTCATGTTAGGGATTATACAACAGATGCTCAACTGTTACAAATTGTTGGAGATATGGACATTTTAAAACAGTGCTGAGTCAGTTACCCTACAGACTTTAAGATCTATGAAACATGAATCACACTTAAACAAATTAGGAAAATTTTGTTTGAGAAGCTGAGAAGCAAATGATCCTACACATTGTTTCCCCCACAAGAAAGGGATGGCAAAGATTCCTAGTACTCTAGAACAGGGTGGAGATATAGGAAATATACGAAATATAGGAAAAAGTTAGTTTTCTGTTATTCATATGAAAGGAAGCAATAGTAATTCTCAGCTGCAATGTCTCTCCAACAGTTGCAAACTTTAAACGTAGCAGGAGACAGATCTAATTCTGGAATGCTACGGAACTTTTCTCCAATTGATCAGCTCCATATCAGTTTCAAGTGCAAGGGTAAGCAAGGCTGTAAATGTGCCTCTCAACGGTGGGTGAACGAGCCCTTGCAATTCCCAGGTTCAGCCATTCAGGTTTCTTAAATACATATTAACATGAACCACACTTAGGCTTTGAAAACGCTCTCAGCCAACATCCTTGGCATCAAAGCCACATCTCAAACAGAAATCCTAGGGAGAGGTGCCCCTTCTGAGTGTCTTTTGCCCACTTAGTTTTAGGATTTCAGGTTGTGATCTTCAACATCACTCTTCTCATTTTGTCAAGAGGAATAATATTTTCTCTACATATAAAGTTGTTGGGCCTCAAAAGTCCATAAATGGGTATGGCCTTTCATAATATTTGTAGAGTTTCTTTCAAGTTTCCAATCAGTGAAAGATCCATCAGGGCAGAGATCAGGGCTAATGTTTATACAGGAGCTGATTTTCCAGTAGCAGGGCCCTGGTACGGCCTCATGCTACATCCATGAGAAAACACGACATAACATAACCATGAGGAAACACAATAAAGAAAATCTACTGTTTAAATTGTTATATATCCTAATGTATTTTAAGGACAAATAAACATTTTCTTTTTTCTCCATTAGAAATTAAACAGCATTTAAAAATAGCATAGTAGCACTAAAAATGCTAATCCAAATTATATGTGCCATGGGCGATGGCCCTCCCACCCATGTTTTACTATTATGGACAATTTTTACCAATGCATACTTTGAAAACAGATTGAAAAGGCAGTTGTCTCTGTTCTGATTCTAATGCTATCATATTTACTCTATTCTTTTTTCAGAACTCTTAACTCCACCTTTGCTAGTTGAGGTTTCCCTAGTCTACCAATGAGCCGTTATCCAATCTTTCCCAGTATCTAATCATTCTTCATGACCATAAACTAAAAGGGTGCTACCCATCAACCTACAGACTTCCAGTTCCAAAAAAATATATATATATTGCTGATAAGGTAACAAAACAAAACAAAACAAATTATCTACACATTTTCTTTCCAAAACATCTGCTAGCACTTTCATGGTACCACAAGGATCAATCTTGAAAGAACAGAATACATAGATCTTTGCAGCACATTTCTCTAATACCACTCCATTGTAAGGAAGCATTGCTCCTAGATGATTCTTTCATGTCAAGCACTGAGACAGCCAGGAAAAAAAAAAAAAAAAAAAAAAAAAAAAAAAAAAAAAAAAAAAAAAAAAAAAAAAAAAAAAAAAAAAAAAAAAAAAAAGACAATGAACAATGAGTAGGATTAGCTCTCAAATCAAACACATCATTTTTCTTTTCCCTTTTGAGATTTCTCCATGGGAACTGAGACATTAACAAAAGAGTTGAGTAATTGTGAAACCAATTATGTTTTTAGACTAATTCCCATACCATAAAATTCATCTTTAAACTATACAACTCGGTGGGTTTTAGGAGATTCACAAAATCGTGCAGCCATCACCAACATCTAATTCCAGAATGTGTTCATCACTCCCAAAAGAAGCATTGCACACTTGATCAGTAACTCCTCATTGTCCCATTCCAAGCACTTTGCAAACACTAATCTGTATCCTGTCTCATGAGCTGTCTTATTCTGCACATTTCACATTAGTGAAAGCATACAGTCTGTAGCCTTTTGTGTCTGGCTGCTTTCACTTAGTATACAAGGTCCAACTATGTTGTACCATGTATCAGTTCTTCATGACTTTTATGCCTGAATAATATTCCCTTGTATGGACATACCAGATCTTATTTATTCATTCATCCACTGATGGACATTTAGACCATTTCCACTCTTTAGCTATTATGAATAATGCTACTATAAACAATCACTTGCAAGTTTTTGTGGAAACTTCAGTTCTCTTGGGTATCTCCCTAAGAGTGCCATTGCTGTATCATATGGTAACTTTGTGTATAACTTCTCTAGGAAACACCAACTTGTTTTCCACATCAGCTGTATCATTTTACATTCCAAACAGCAATATATACAAGCATTCTCATTTCTCTGCATCCTTACCAACAGCTGTTATTTTCTCTTCTTAATAATTATTATTATAGTAATCTCAGTGGACTAAAAGTGGTATCTCATTGTGATTTTGACTTGCATTTCCCTGATGACCAAGGGGAGCATTTTAAAATGTACTTATTAGCTATTCGTATATCTTCTTTGTAGAAATGTCTATTCAAATACTTTGTTCATTTGTTCATTTTTTTAAAGATTTTATTTATTTATTTGTTTGTTTGTTTGTTTATTTATGTGGCAGAGAGAAAGACTGAGCACAAGCACCCTGAGCAGCAGCCAGAGTTGGAGAAGGAGAAGACTCCCCGGTGAGCAGAGAGTCCAATGTGGGCCTCAGTCCCAGAACCCTGGGATCGTGAGCAGAGCCGAAGGCAGATGCTTAATTGACTGAGCCACCCAGGCACCCCAGAATGTATTCATTTTTAAATCCTTTGTCCATTTGCTTATTTGTTGAGTTGTTAGAATTCTTTAGGCATTCCGGATGCCAATCCCTTCTCAGATACATGATTTACAAATATTTCTTCTTTTCTGTGGGTTTTTTCACTTTTTTTGGTGGTGTTGAACTACAACAATCTTAATTTAATGAAGTTCAATTTATCTATACTTTTGCTTTTATCGCTCATGCTTGTGGTATCATACTTAAGGAATGATTGCTTAATCCAATGTCAAAGTAATTGATGCCTTTGTTTTTGTTTTTGTTTTCTTTAGTTCTCATTATTAGGCCTTCGATTCATTTTCAGTTAATTTTTGTATATAGTATGAGTAGGAGTCCAATCTCATTCTTTCTCATGGGCATACCACTTTTAAAAGATTATTATTCCACCATTGAATTCTCTTGGCACTCTTGTCAATTGACCATAAATGTAAGGATTATTTTGATCTATATGTCTTCCTTATGCTAGTATTATACTCTCTATAATTGGAATCTGTAGTAAGTTTAGGAATTGGGAAATTTGAATCTTAAAACACGTACTTCCTTTTCAAGATTCTTTGGCTATCCTGGGTCCTTTTCATTTCACACAGGAATTACAAAACACTCCTGAAAGAAACTAAATGATATCTAAATAAATAGAAAGACACCCGATGTTCCTAGATTAAAAGATGAATGTTTTTAAAAGGGCAATACACCCCAAATTGATCCACAGACAAAACACATTGTCTATGAAAATCTCAGCTGCCATTTTTGTGGAAATTTACAAGCGAATCCTAAACTTCATATGAAGTGTGTGTAGCAAGATTCAGACAGCTTGAGAACACATTTACCAAAGCCATTGGATACAAATTAACCTCTTTTGAGGTAAAATGCATGTCAGTCAGTGGGTGTTTATCAAAAGGTGTTCCCTGAAAAAAATGGTTGCGATCCAATTCAGTAAACATTGCCATTTCTCAGCCAATAGTCTAAGTGCTGTGACACTTAACTTGGATAGGTTTAGATTTCCGCGAGTGAGAGCAAAGAGTGACTGCAAACATGACATAAATAAGTGGTTTTCAGATAGTGCTAATTCCTGTGAAAAATATTAAGACAGAAAAAGAGTAGAAAGTTACTGAAGGAGGAAGGGAGAGCTGCATTAGACAGCATGATCAGAGCCAGCCTCTGTGAGGAGATGAGAGGGGAAGCCAGACTCATGATGGGCTTGGGCAAGATTATTCTAGGCAGAAGGAGAAAAATTGAAAAGGCTCCAAGCGAAACCTGCTTTATTTGATCCCAATCAATCTGGAACTTCTTCCCAGAAGGAGCAGAAGGCAGATGACCCTTAGATTATACCTTTTTTAAATAGTTTTAATTTAAATTTTCTGTTGCTGGAATAGAAGCTCTACAAGGACAGGATATTTCTCCTACACATGAACACACTTTGTTTGTGGAGAATTATCTTCATTGTTCTTGTAGGAAGTACCGGGAAAAAAATATTTGAGATTCACTTTAGGGCCATAAAATAAAAACAGCAATTTACCAATAGAATCATATTCGATGACTGTCAGAGATTCAATTGGATGAGTTTGATTTCATTTTATTTTAAGGTTAATTTAGATGAGGTAATTCCTATTTACTCAAAAATATTTATCCGTTTTCATTAATGATATATACTCTTGCAATGAAATATTTCTCGCCTATCTTTTTCTCCCAATATATTCTAATTAAGGTTTGGCCTATTTTATGAACAAAGTGGAACTATTCCCTGAGCTGGAATTCCTCTGAAAGAGTAGAAGGCAACCTGCTTCTAACTAATTCCAATCACTCAGAATTCTGACCCAGATCAGACCTTTGGGGGTTCAAGCTCATTTACATTTCATAAAATGCAACTTCCTATTTCTAGAGAATGAAAGGCTTTTAAAGGCACAAGGAAATGGCTCAAAAAGCATCCAGGACATCAAACAGCTTTCACAAATCCTGGTTGATGAGTTAAGTGTAAAGGAATCAGAAACATATGGATTACATTTCCCTTAAAATACACATAGGTTTAACAGTGAAGAAGAAAAAAAAGTGTCTGGCCCAGTGCGGTTTGGGTTTTTTCGAACCTAAAATATTTGGAAAATAGTTCAAGATGGTTAATGAATCCCAAAGTGAGCCTGAGAAGTGTGCTGGATTTCACAAACAGTGCCTCCTAGGGAGGGAGGGAAGGAGGAAGGAAAGGAAAGGAAAGGAAAGGAAAGGAAAGGAAAGGAAAGGAAAGGAAAGGAAAGGAAAGGAAAGGAAAGGAAAGGAAAGGAAAGGAAGAAAGGGAGGGAAGGAGGGAGGGAGGGAGGGAAGGAGGGAGGGAAGGGAAGGGGAGGGGAAGGGGGAGAAAGAAAAAGAGAGAAAGAGAAGAAAAGAAAGAAAGAAAGAAAGAAGAAAAGAAAAGAAAAGAAAAAAGATTAAAGAAAGAGAAAGAAAAGAAAAGAAAAGAAAAGAAAAGAAAAGAAAAGAAAAGAAAAGAAAAGAAAAGAAAAGAAAAGAAAAGAAAAGACAAAAGATTAAAGAAAGAGCAGGCTTGGACTTATGTGAAAAACACAGATCCCACTGTAGAAAGTTCACGTTTCTTAATCCTAATTCCTGATTTAGTTATCACTGGAAAGACTCCTCCCCTTCCTTCCATAGGCTACCACCACCATGCACCCCTTTTCCAATAAAAAACTAAAAGAAAGAATCAACATTTCTAAAACTCTGTCCTTTAAGGGACTGTTATAATTTGAACTCATTTAGGAAATGAGCAGGTTGAATAAATTGCATTCCCAGACTTAAATTACTGTGTCATTCTTGTTGATACAATGAACCCTTTCACCTAGCATTGTGTCCTAGGAAATTACAATTCCTGCCTTGAATGACCTGCTAGGGAACAAGAGAGAACCCAGGCTCTGAGCAGAGGGTCAGGAGGTGAACATTAGTCAGAGGAGATCCGGTGTCTGTGAGTCAGCCCTCCAGACTGCTGAAGGAAGCCATCTTGACCACCTACCTCCTGGTCTCCTCAGGCACTCATAGGGGGGCCACTCCCACTTCTTGCAATTAAACAACCACATGGTGACTGCAGCATAGGGACCCAGATGCCCACTGGGTCATGATGCTCCCTAAGTTCTAGGTCAGTGCTTCTCTGACTCTAAGGCAAAGCCAACACTCTTTTGGGGATGTTAATTTTGAAGGAATGTTCCACTTTCTTCAACTTGTACCATCCTTCCTCTGAAGGTCCCCGTTTACTCTCCATTTCCGCCACCACAACTGCAATCCGGAGATCCTCATTCCCGCCCATCATTTATGTTGGGAAAGGCTTGCAATCTCTCCACCTGGACTCAGCCACTTGAGAACAGGCTCTGGGCCTGGGACATTTTCTTATCAAGAGATAGGGACCCCTTGCAACCTCTACTGGACCTACCACCTTGTGTGAGAATCTGTCCCTGTTGCAGACTCACTGTGTGCTCCTTTCTATGCTTCAGGATAGACACTGCATAGCACCTGGTCTACTGGATCACTACCATGCGTATCCCCTGTAGGCCAGGGTCCTTCTGCAGCGGTAAAGCAAGGGTGCCGGCAAGCCAACTGCCCTGCATCCCTGAGGGCCTGAGTGGGTGTGTGGGTTCCCCTGTGTTCTTCCACATCCACTTGTTAGCCTTGGGTAAGGCCTGTGTGCTCTGAAGTTTCTGCCCTTTGGCTCTGCTCTCCCTGAAGTATCGCTCTCATCAATAAGCCTCCAGGTTCCCCTCTCTGTGCCTCAGTGACTTTGATACTGGACTTGTCCATCTTCCTCTCCACCCAGTTCCTAACCATCATTCTGGGAGAGCTCCACAGGCACACAGATGACCCCTGTGATATCCTGCCCTCTCCATGCCTCACCACCCACACTGACATGCATAATTCATTAGCTGCTCATCCCCCTGGTCCAATGTAACTCTCATCATTTGAAATGTGAACATCTTTTCACCCCAAAGCCACTTCAGCCTTTGGCGCTCTTACCCAAATGCTCCCTGGTTCCTTATCCTGAAGTCTCCTCCACAGAACACCAACCCAGTGAATGCTTCCCCATCGCTAGACCCCTCTCTCTTCACTGCCTTCCCTGTGCAGCTTGGGGGGAAATGGCACTATCTGGCAAGTCCAGGCCTCAGAACACAGCTCTTACCCTCAAGACATGATTGATGCTGTTCAGTTCTCTTTCGAATTTCTTTATTCAGCCCTCATTCTCTCAAGGAGATATTTAAAAACTTCTTAAACTCCTCAACATTTGAACCCAATACTCTGCACGTGGCCCTCCCTACCTCTGATTTCATGCAGGCTATAGCCAACAAGTGGGAGCAATCCACCTCCTTCTAGCAGGTCTCAAACCAGCCTGAACAGTGTTCTTCCTCCCCATTCCAAGGAAGAGGCATTCTTCCATCCCTTGCACATTCTCATTGACTTTGAGCTCTTAGTTGACTGTCATTTCTGTCCCAGCCCTCAACTGCTCTACTTATGTTGTCTCCTTTTCAATATTTAAACATAGTCAAGATGTTCCCATCCAAGACTTCTTTTTCTTGGAACCCTTTCCTTGGAATCTCCTGGTTTGTCCACCCAGAGCTCAAGCAGGTGCCTTTATGAACCTTGCCCATCTTCTTCATGGTGGGAACTCAGCACACCACTCTATTAGGGATGCAACCTCCCAGCAATCTCAGGGCTACCTTGGAGGTTCCAAAGTACTCCTCTTTTTTTATATACAGCTCATTACAATTAACATTCTCTATGTTACAGGTACTATATTATCAGGATATGAAGAGACAATCAAACCATGACATTGTGCTCAACACACAGTCTGGTAAAAGAGGCAAAAATGTACACTTTTAGAGTACATTGAGTATGGTAAGAGGGAGACTTTCTATCCAACTAACTTAAGGGGTAATTATGCAGATTAAGTGATCTTGTTGCCACATCTTAATCACCCAATCTAGAAAAAAGTTTTTACATAATTTCTCAAGAAAATTTAAATAAAAAGTTATTCTTGTCTCTAAACTTTATTCCTAGAATCTACCAAAATAGCAAAAAAGGCCAACTTACTTTACATGTATCTAATATATATAGAAGTCTATATGGGGATATATATATATATTTCTAAATTAAATGGCATACTTTTCAAAACTTACACATTTTATCAAATATTTTCAATTCCTATTTTGCAATACTGAGACAAATTCAGAAGGCAGTTTGCTATCAAAATAATTAATTGATTTTCTAGATTTAGAAGCTTATAATGATAACATATTTCACTCATACCTAAGTCACCCTATCAAACAAACAGCAGTATATGCAAAGAGCAGCACTGAGTGTCTTTACAAATTATACTCCTTAGGGAAAAAATTGTTTTGTTTTCAGAAGAAGCCAAGTGAATGTAATATTAAAAAGAAAGAAAGAAAGAAAAAGAAATCTAAAAACAAGCCCTATTTCATGTTTAGCATGCATTTATTCTCCAGTGTTACCATACTTTAGCTTTAAGCAAACTGTCACAGCTGGACTTTCAATTGTTGTCATTTTTATGTCTTTGAATGAAATAAGAATTCATAAATGTATTCATAACTCCACTCATTCTTAGCCAAGTGAAAGGCAAAATAATGGTTTTAGTGCCAGATATATTGTCCACTTGAAAAACGGAGGCATCCAAGAGGGGAACCCTCCTCACAGATGGCTTTCTCCAAGATGTATTTCAGGGCCATAGTATAGAGAAGGTTAATGACTCGTGCTTTTTATTTAAACCAAGTTTTAAGCTTGTGAATGTCCTATTAAACATTGTAAGCAAATAATATAGTAGAAAGAGAATAATCTTATTTCACTGAAGAACGGATCCAAATAATAGTAATTATAAACATTAGAAAACACTTATGATATGCTAAGTGCTCTCTTTGTGGATCGATCTAGATGGGTAGAGAGATTAGAGACACTGTAGTTACATATCAATATACAAATGGACGCAAACATATATCTCTGTTTCATACATGAAGATATGAAGTCATTTAATGTCTAACATGTCCAGAGTCATAGGGCTTGTGCACTGTGGTGCTGGGATTCAAATATAAGCTTCATTTGATAACCTAGGACTTAGGATAAACACCTACATTGTTTTATTTTTTTTAATTTTTTTATTGTTACTTAATTTTTTTTCCAGTATTCCAAGATTCATTCCCCATTCCCCACACCCAGTGCTCCATGCAATAGGTGCCCTCAGTACCCAACACCAGGCTCTCCCATCCCTCCACCCCCCTCCCTCCAAGTCCCTCAGTCCTAGGTTATCAAAAGAAGTTGAGACTTTTACTCCTTATCTGCATAACTATGTATGTCTCTGCCAGCCTAAGTAACCAATTTAGGGTAGTTAAGTCCCATATTGCATGGAGCACTGGGTGTGGGGCATGGGCAATGAATCTTGGAACACTGAAAAAATAAAATAAATGTAAAGTAAAAAATATATATAAGCTTCAGAGCACTATGACACAATTCCTTTCTTCTACAACTGTCTGTTTCCTTAATACTTAAACAAATATATTCCTTAAGTTTTATGCTTCTTGGAGGTTTTATTACATATGGGCAAGTCATACCAGCACAAATACACTTGTGGATATCAGCTAACCCTGTTTCTGTTATTGGTTTTAGGTTGGTTGTGCTAATTTATGTATTTACTGTGGTGGGGATAACTGTGTGTGCATATGTTATTGATGAAAGTCAATTTCCTGTGAAGCTAAAGGAATTTACACATTGTTCTCACTTGTCCAGGCCTTTTCTATGGTGCTGGGAAAAATCTCTACCAATGGGGTCACACGTTCATGTATTTTCATAAAATTTGTAAAATTGAGATGTTTTAACTGTGAACAGCTAAGACCACCCAGTCTGTCTTTGTATTCTAACCTCTCGTACTAGCTGCTTATTGGAGTGGCTCTAGGTATGTAAGTATTCCAAGTGAGAAGAAGTTCAAACCAAAATACGATTAATGTGGGCTACTCAGGTATATGTAGGTGATTCACAGGATTGTTCACATATAGTTAAATTATTGTTAGGTATTTCAGTGTAGAAATGGCTTCCCCAAAAATTCCTATCGCCCACTCTGCTGATGGCACAACATTATCACACCACTACTGGAGGCAGATATTTAAGGGAATAGAGCCAGAAGACAGTCTGTTGAGACTCCTTCCAAATTGTGTAGCTCAAATATGAAAGAAAATTGACAGAGTTTTTTCTCAATACTATACATCTGAAAATGTATGTACATTGCCAGTAATTAGCTAGAAAGCTGGATGAAACTTTCTAAAATAATAAATAACAAAAAATAATAGCAAAAATTGTCTTCCAAATAGCGTGTTATGTGTAGCAGCAGTCCTTGTTCCTGCTATGAAAACTAGAAAAATAAAGAAGAGAAATTACAAAATTATATTTTTAGAAACACCAGGAAATGATGGGGGGAATGAGGACCAGATGAACTAAAATTCCAAAGAGACGAGTCCTTCCTAAGAAATCTGTCAACCAGTAGTGGTTTCTTCCAAGAAGGCCAATTCTGGAAAATTCTAAGGATCAGACTTGCTTAGGTAGAGAGACTCCACAGCAGAAAATTGAGTCTAATGGTGCTTCAGGAAGCCATACAGGATGGCAGATGGATCAAGAGCTGAAGGATCCAAATGCATGGTACCATAGGATATTTGAAGAGTTCTGGGACAGGGCTGGTGATGGGGTATTTACCAGTTCTTTGTATCTGTGAGACCAAATCCTTTGATAAACACAAAATATTTCCCAGATTTTAAACTGATTGAAGTAGAAGTTTAAAAAGTTTAATTTTAAGAGGAAGGACAGAGCTAAAGGTAGAGCAAAAATTTTCCTCAATATCTTGGTACTTAGGGTAAAAGATTCTACATCAAACCATGGCTCATCTCCTCTTCAAGATGGTTGCCAGATGTTGAACTTACATAGGGAGATAAAGGCTAACCAGCTGAGCTCAAAACTCAGAAGGATTGAACTGTAGTGTCAAAAGATTATGAAGACAGACATCTATCAATATTTCAGGAAGAAAATTAGTGATACATCAGAGATGGGCAGAGTCTAACTAAAAATGTGACCCAACCCTTGATCAGGCTCAATTACTGATTTGATTGAGGTGATCTTTCTTTCACATTATCTGTCTGACAAAAGAAAGTGCAACCTTCTTTGTGGGGAAAGAACATTATATTTACTAACTATAATCCATTTTTAAAAGACTGACTTAAAATTAAAATTTAAAAGACAGAGAAGCACATAATATATCTGATAATCAAGAGAAAAATTAAGCAATAGAAGTAGACCCTCAGATTATCTAGACACTGAAGTTCATAGATAGAAACATTAAGATGACAGGGGTGTGCCTGGGTGGCTCAGTCAGCTGAACATCAGACTCTTGGTTTTGGCTCAGGTCATGATCTCATGGGATGTAAAACTGAGCCCCACCTCAGGCTCTGTACTCAGCCTGTGGTCTACTTGGGATTCTTTCCCTTTTCCTCTCCCTCCCACCTATCCTTCCCAGGCTCACAAATGTTCTCTCTCTCAAGTAAATAAATAAAGCTTAAAAAACAAAACATTAGGATATCAATTGTAAATGTGTTCAATAAAGCAGAAAAAATATGGACAAAATAAATGGATAGAAAGGCAGAGAATTTAATAAACAGCTTGAATATGAAAAATATCTAAAATATGAAAGGGAGCCAAATATGTCTTCTAGAGATGAAAAAACACAATATCTGAAATAGCCCATTAGAGCAGTCTAGAAATGCAAAAATAAACAACAAAAAAAATTAGGGAACTCAAAGACATACCAATAGGAAAATATCTCAGCTAAGGAACAGAAAGAAAAAGGAGAAAAACAATCAAAAAGAGAAGAAACTACACATATAAAACATTCAAACTGTAGCACTGTATTCAAATGTCCAAGATAGATAGAGATGGACATGGGAAAATTTTGAAGAAATAAGCCAGGAAAAAAAAAATCTAAAACTGATTAAAAGGATAAAAGATAGATTCAAAAGATCAGCCAATCCTAAGCAGGATAAGCATTCTCTATGTATCTATGTGTCTGTCAGTCTATCTCTATCTTCATCTCTATCTCTGTCTGTTTAACACACATATATGCATGTACACACGCACATGCCCACACACACACACACACACACACACACACACACACACACACAAATGGAGGTAAACTTCTGTTAAAACTCAAAGACAAAAAGAAGTTTCTTAAGAATCCAGAGAAATGAAAAGCATTAATTAAAAGGCAACAAGAATTATTTTCAACAAAATTTAAAAGCCAGAGGATAATGGTAAGACATTTATAAATTGTTGAAAGAAAAAAATGCAAGCCTAGAATTTTATACACCGTGAAAATATAAAATTTTCAGAAAAGACAACAACTGAGATAAAGCACTAAAAGCAACCCAGAGTATATGACATACAAAAAGAAATTCTTCAAGCCAAGGAAAATAATCAAAAACGAGGGCACAAGAGAGCAATAAAGAATGAAGAGCACAAGGAAGCATGATTGTGTAGGTAAGTATAAAAAAGTATTGACCACTTGAACTAAAATAATATATTGTAAGGTAAATATGTAGAATTAAATGACAAATAGCACCACTGGCAAAGGATAGGATAATGGAGCTCTTGCATTGTTTGTGAAGTGACAAAAGCATTGAATTAAGAAAAATGTCATCAAGGCAGGGATGCATATTTTAATCTCTAGGGTAATTACAAAAAAATCTAATTTAACTTAATTGATTTATAGAACACTAGATCCAACAATTTCAGAGTTATGTTATTTTTTATGTGCATATTAGAACATTTAACAAAACAGATCAATATCTGAGCAATGAAGCAAGTCTCAACAAATTTCAAAGAATCAATAATCAAATGAAACATTTCTAAATAGTGAAGAACCGTCTTAATTAGTAACAGAGAAATGTTTTGTGAATCCCCAAGTATTTGGAAAATAAGCAGCAAAATTCTAGATAATTCATGAATCAAAGAAGAACAAAGGAAATTATAAAATATTTAAATGATAATGAAAATATTACATAAAAAACTGATGAGGTGCAACATAAACAATTTTAAGAAGGAAACTTGCAACTTTAAATAAATATACTCGAAAAGGAAAGAAATACTGAAATCAATGATTTAAGATCCCAGAAGCTAGAAAACATAGCCTCAGAAAATAGAGAGAAAGTGGAAGGAAAGGAAATAACAAAAATAAAAGCAGAAACTGATTAAATAGAAAACAATCATGCAATAGAGAAAAAAAAACCTAAAGACAAAAAGCTTTCTCTTTGAAAAGATTTTAAAAAAATAATGAAACAGTTATAATACTAACCAAGGAGATAAAATAGAAAACACAAACTGCTAACATCAGAAATGAAAAAAGGGACATTACTACAGATCTTACAGATATCTTAAAAAATAGTAATAAGAGGATAATTGTGAACAACTTTATGTCACAAAGTGAGCAACAGAGTGAAATTTTAGAAATTCTTAAAATTACAACCTACCAAACTTGTAAGAGGAAGAAATAGAAAATCTGGATTAAATGTGCAATTATAATAACTTTCCCACAGGAAGGATCCAAGCTCTGGGCACTTCACTAGTGAATTCACCATTTAAAGATAAGATAATACCAATCTTATACAAACTCAGAGAGTAGGAAGAAAATGAAACACTTCCTAACTCTGTTTTTGGGAGTAGGGGAGGCAATAAAACTGATATACAACCTCACAAAAAAAGAAAGAAAGAAGAAAGAAAGAAAGAAAGAAAGAAAGAAAGAAAGAAAGAAAGAAAGAAAGAAAGGAAGGAAAGAAGGAAAGAAAGAAAAGAAAAGAAAAGAAAAGAAAAGAAAAGAAAAGAAAAGTCATAGACCATTCTTTCCCAAATTTAAATGTAAAAATCTTACAAAAATACTAGCAAATTTAATCCATAATATAGAAAATGAGTAATATGTCACATCCAAGTAATATTTATTCCAGATAGGGAAGAGTGTGTTAATATTCAAAACTCAGTGTAATTCCCTACGTTAGGCGAAGGAAATCAAGTCATCATGCTAATAGATACAGAAAAAAATTTGACAAAATTTACACAAATGTTCAGGATTTTATTTTAAGGTTTTATTTATTTATTTGTTTGTTTGAGAGAGAGAGCAGGGGGAGGGGCAAAGGGAGAGGGAAAGAATCTTAAGCACACTCCCCAATGAGCACAGTGCCCAACACAAGGCTCAATCCCACCACCTTGAGATTGTGCCCTGATCCAAAACCAAGGGTTGGATACTCAACTGATGAAGCCACCCAGGTGCCCCAAATATTCACGATTTTTAAAACCCCTAAAAAACTAGGAACAGCAGAAAGCTTGTTTAAACTGATAAAATACCTGCAAAAAAAGCAAACCTCATATTTAATGGCAGATAGAGAAAATCTTCCCCAAGAGGAAAAATGAAACATTAATTAACCTATTTATAGTCAACATTGAAATGGTGGTCTTGGCCATTTCAAGAAAGCTATAAAAGAAAAGAAAGACATGAAGGACCTATTATAAAGCCATGATTAATACAATGTAGTATTGGCAAGAAATGGGCCAAATGACTAAATAGTACAGAAGGATAATGATACAGACCTACATATATACACTCTGATTCACAACAAAGACTACATTACAGTGCAGAGGGAGAAAGGTTGTCATATCACCAAATGGTGCTGGCTTGATTGGGTAGTCATACGGAGAAAATGAGTCACTCCACAAGTAGGAAATCTTGGGACCTGTCTTGTTATTACTACACCAGGCAGATCTATTGCACAGTATCAGTCCCCAAGTGTCTCTAGCATAGATAATCCAAGGTTATTAAAAGTATTTTTTTTAATATCAGAGTGAACATACAATGGTCTTTTCTCTACTCTTAATCTGGAATTCCAATTTGACCATAGAGAAGCAAGTCAGCCACAGAATTACTCAGAATTATCAAAGGAATTGCTTGAGTGCCTGCAGTATTCTATTCTGAATCTGGCACAGAAGAATAAAAGGGAGGGAATGGCATCACACAGATACATACTAAGTGAGTAATATTTGTCTAGCCAACACAGATTTCACAGGGAAACAAAAGGGGGGTGGGCAGAATTTGTTGAAATTTCACAAGCTTGGATTCAATGTGAACCATATGTAGCTCCAGATTAGGTCATATTCTCATGATAAAATTACTAATTTTGTCTTCGATTTTGTCTGCTACTCAGTATTTCCATGATCTCTTATTAGCTGATCTCACACATTATTTATTTGATCTGTATTACTCAAAAGATAACGGACTACACTTAATGCTCTGGAGTTTCACCAAGAGGCTTGGTACTCAGTTACTAAGATGTCAGAGGAAAGGTGAGTACAGCGTGCAAAGAAGCAGAGTCTGGAACAAGGCTGAAGTTCCCTAACTTCCTGGCAGTGTGATCTTAGGCAAGTTACTTCCCCTCCCTGTGTCTGTTTTCTTGTCTGTAAAATGGGCTCAGTGATAGTACCTACTTCATTAGATTGTTGTAAGAATTACTAGAATGAAAGGGTGAAGTACTTAACATACAGTGTCCAATATATATTACTGTCATAAAGGTATTAGTTACTATTCTTCATCTATAGGAATTATACAGAAAATTCTTGCCTTCTAAACTATGTTGGCTTTTTGTTAATTGCATACTAACCTGGATTTTCCATAAATCAGTATGATTTGAAACAAATCACTCATTTTCCCATTGCTAGAAGGCAAACATGACTTTCTGATTTCCCATCAGAAACCTTATGAGAAGAAGAGGTGATTGAGCAGAATGGTAAAGAGCTGGGATTTTAAAGTCCATACCCTTTGTTTAAAACCCCTCCTCTGCCAGTTTCCAGCTAGGCAATGTTGAAATGAGTGATTTAATTTCTCCTCTTCTTCTTTATTTTTTAAGAGCTGATTTATTCACCTGTCAGAGAGAGAGTGGACAAGCAGGGGGAGAGGCAGGCAGAGGGAGAACTAGGGTCCCCACTGAACAGGGAGCCTGATGTGGAGCTTGACAATCTCATTCTTTTTTATGGCTAAGTAATATTCCATCATGCATATATACCATATCTTTATCCATTCATCTATCAATGGATGCTTGGGTTGCTTTCATATCTTCGCTATTGTAAATAATGCTAGGGGTGCATATGTCTTATCAAATTAGTGTTTCCATTTTCTTTCTTTCTTTAAATATCTTTTTGTTTACTTGATAAAGCCTCAGCAAGAGAGGGAACACAAGCAGGGGGAGTTGGAGAAGGAGAACAAGGCTTCCTGCTGAACGGGGAGCCCAATGCGGGGCTCAATCCCAGGACTCTGGGATCATGACCTGAGCCAAGAGCAGATCGCGAACCAACTGAGCCACCCAGGTGCCCCAGTGTTTCCATTTCTTTTTTTTTTTTTTTTTTTTTTTTAAGATTTTGGTTATTTGTCAGAGAGAAACACAGCCAGAGAGGGAACTCAAGCAGGGGGAGTGAGAGAGGGAGAAGCAGGCTTCCTGCCAAGCAGGGAGCCCGATGTGGGGCTCGATCCCGGGTCTCCGAGATCATGACCCAAGCCGGCAGTGGCTTAAACAACTGAGCCACCCAGGCGCCACCTCCATTTCTTTATAAAGATACCTAGTAGTGGAACTACTGAATCAGATGGCAATTCTATTCTAATTTTTTGAGGAACCTCCATGCTGCTTTCCACAGTGGCTGCACCAATTTGCATTCCCACCAACCATACACCAGAGTACCTTTTCCTTTGTATCCTTGCCAACACTTACTGAGTAGTTTAAGTACTTACTAAGTAAAAGGCACTCTATTCATTGTTATATTATTATTTTTATATAGATCTCAATATAGAAATGTTTTGAATCACCAACAAAAATGCATTTTAAAGATTTATTTCTTTTATTTACACGGGAGTGGGAATGGGAGAGACAAAGGAAGAGGAAGAGAGAATCGCAAGCAGACTTCCGGCTGAGCACTAAGCCTGATGTGGGGCTCAATCTTACGACCCTCAGATCATGACCTGAGCCAAAACTGAGTTGGACACTTAACTCACTGCAACACCCAGGTGCCCCCAAAATGCATTTTAACGTTTTT
This sequence comes from Spilogale gracilis, assembly GCA_004023965.1. Taxonomy (NCBI): domain Eukaryota; kingdom Metazoa; phylum Chordata; class Mammalia; order Carnivora; family Mephitidae; genus Spilogale; species Spilogale gracilis. Next base: position 36,450 of record PITA01005982.1, read on the forward strand.
ATCGTTCAATCTTCATAGTAGAGACTTTGTTTCTCTTAGCGTGGTGTTGAGCTTACCTCAGACACTCAAGCCTTCATCCAGTTAAAATACTCATTAGAAAATATTTGAGGTTCATTGTTAACAATATCAGTAATGTGTGAACTTTAGGCACACCATATATTTAAAATATCAGATATGACCCATAAAATGTCTGTGTATAAACCGAACTCCTTAACATTTAGGTGTTTTTCATTTGCTCTGTAATTTATGAACCATTCTTAGGATCAAACCTGATGTTTTATATAAATCATGGAAATCAATCTCATTAGTTTGTGACTTTAAACTTTCTCAAAAGGGTATCTCATGATCGCTATCACATTTCCAGACTCTTCTGACACTAACAGTCTGATAATATTACTACTTGTCTATGAAAACAATAATGAAAACTTTGAAAAATAAAAACCCACACCTCACAGCGTTCAGTTCTATTGGCTGATTATGCTGTGAATGACCAAGAATGAGAGAGGAGGAAAAACTAACAAACAAACCAGGTTTCACAATTCCAAATGGAGTTAATTTGTAGTGAGGCTTCCAGTGGGGTAGGATAGAAAGGTCAGCTGGACTTACCAAGGGCAACCTTAGGAAGGGCGTCCAAACATCACTGAACTACTCTGGCTGGTTGTTAGCACTCGATTCCCTGGTAAGGGCAGATCAGTGGGTCATCAGTAAGACCAGAAGTTCTACAGACAGTTATAAATTATGAAAGGGGAGAGTTACTTGAAAGAGTAAGCCAGAGTGGCCTCCAGGAATTTGTGAAACATCATACTGGATCAAGTAGTGAAATCCAGTTGTTAGCAACACACAAAGAGCCTGAAACAAAGTAATCAGGGGAAAAAATTATAAGGTAGTGGGTATTTTGGCTCAGTAACATAAGACCCAGTAACATAAGACATTGATTACACGGAGACACTGTAATTCTTTGAACACCCCTTAAATCTCTTGGCTGTTTAATATAAGATGAGAGTCAATGTGCAGGTCGATAAAATTATTAGCTATTTCCATATCCAAAAGCAGGAAAGGTTCACCAGTGGAAAAACGTAGAGGTTAACCGTGAACTTTTTTAAATAAACAATTTGGCCTCGTGTTGTTCTATGTGCAAGCCTTCCATTACCAGCAAATGCTGACCCCCTGAAAGGGCCACTGAGGCTTTGAGTTACCAGCAGAGCCCTCCAGCAGATGGAACAGACCATGCTGGATTTCTACAGGTTCAAGTGTCAGCCACCAACTGTGGAAAGGGTATTTTGAAGGATGAGTGTTGTATAACCACAGGCTGAGGTTCAAAAGCCAATTCCACTTCAGCCTGATAATAGTTTTTGACATTTAGAGACATTTTATCCTTCAAAACTCTTGGAGAACAGAAGTGCTTGCCTGAATTTGCCGTTTCTATGGAGACCAGAGGAGATTTTAAAGCGTTAATCTCAGTTGACCTCTCTTGTTCTCTCTTATTTTGACTCTTTCCTAAAATTCTTGTGCCACGGTAAATGATTCCTCCTTCTCTAGTCTCAATTAAATGGTCATCTTGAAATCTAGCTATGATCTCCCAAGTAGGCGACTTCTACTCTGGACTGAATTGTGAGACAATTCATCATGGGTATAAAAAGAAAATCACAGGACTTCTCTTGATATTTCTTTTTAGTCTAAAAATTAGAAGGGAAGTCAATTTCAGAGTGGACATTGGTATTCTCGGTGATGCCTTATATCAAAAAGTTCTGTGCTCAGCTAGGACTTGGAAGTTTCCCAGAGAAAAGGGAGGCTCATCTTGTAGCACTAGAGGGAGGGAGCAATGGTTCTCTCTCTCATCTTCTGGTTCCCTTTCATCTCATTGCAACACACCCCAGTCTACCTGCCTCCAGTTCACTGGAATTATGGATCCTATTATCCAGTTTTAACTAAACTAACTTTGACAAAATGGACAAGTGGCTTATATGATCCATACAATGAAGCCATGGTTTGAAATGGTACTGCTATGGCAAATACAAAGAAAGCACCCCCCCTCCTCCAAAAGAGGCAGAGCTGAAACAGAATAGCATGGGATAAGAATGTAGTTCTCAAGGGCGCCTAGGCAGCTCAGTGGGTTAAAGATTCTGCTTTCAGCTCAGGTCATGGTCTCAGGGTCCTGGGATCTAGGGCTCTCTGCTCTGCAGGGAGTCTGCTTCCTCCTCTCTTTGCCTGCCTCTATGCCTACTTGTGATCTCTCTCTTTGCCAAATAAGTAAAATCTAAAAAAAAAAAAAAATGTAGTTCTCAAGTCAAACTCCCTGGGCTCAAATCCCTGACACTATGATGTACTGCCTGTCACATAGAAACTCATCTATTTTCATGAAATTCATCCACACAGCAGCGGTTTATTGGGCATATTAAATGAATAAAGCCCACAGTGTGTAATGTTTTTTTAAAAAAATAGCTTTTATTATTCATAACCTGCTAATAAGGGCAAAAGCAGTGATGATTAACCAGATCTGGTCATCTGAAATTATCAAGATTCGTTGTAATGTGGGTTCCCAACCACTATCATTAACAATAAATCTCTCACTAAAGTTTTTCAAGCCATGTAGACATTGCTAATACATATACATAGGTGTGTGAGAGAAAGGTTAAGCATTTGGTACAGGAAGGCAAACCTGCAATTTTCTCAGCACTTCTGAAGCCATGCAGTGCATAATACAAACCCTACAAAAATCTCACTAAACTTGATTTATGCTCAGAGTCCCCATTTGGGCCTTTTTGCCTAACACCAAATAATACAACTGTCATGTTCTGTGGGCATACAAATGCTGTTCCTAACAGGATCAAAGCTAAAATGATACATGGCAAACCGTTTTTCATCAGAAAATTCTTTTGACACAAACAGAGAGTTGCTGAAGGTTTGAAGAGATTAGCTGTTAGATACTGTTTAGAGAGATATGCCCGTAAGTTGAACTAAAAAAAAATACTTCTAGTAGATCTTAGCTAAACATGTACTTGAAAGAGGATATTTTGATAATGAAATATACTTTTTGAACCAAAAAGGTAAGATACAACAAAGAATATTCTCAGTAACAAATACTTTTTTTAAAGTTTATAGGAATGCTACATAAGGAAACACTGAAGAAGATGCTTTGAATGGAATAAAAGATCCCAGAGTAGATTTAAAAAGACAGGATGACACCTCAAATAGAATCACAGTAAAGATATTGGAGTCAAAACATACAAAGTGCTACCAGATGTCATCAACATGTTTGTTTTTACAGAACTAATACGTTTGAAATCAAATCCTTCTAAAATAGTGTATCACACTCTATAATTATTTTCAGCCATACTTAAAATAATCACCATATTTAAATTTAAGGTGTGAAATTTTTTCTTTTATTGTTTATATTTTTCTTTTATTATGTATATTTATTATTTGTAATTATCCACACTCTCCTGAGATTGTTAAGTGGCTAGCAGAGTTATGCTTTCCACACCAAGGAAACATACTTAAACATGGGTGCTCATTCAAAATTATTAGAGACCATGGTTTAGAGGGTAATACGAATTCTACATTTTAATCGATGTTAAAGTGATATAATCTTTGCCAAGGAAAAGAGTCTCTAACTTTTCTCCAAAACTTGTTTTGGTATTTAACATTTGCTAGAGGAAAGAATTTCTCATATCAAGCTTAAATCTCTCAAGCTACATTATGAATCCATTTTCTTCAGGGTTTTTGTTTTTGTTTTTGCTTTTTTAAGTTACCCACTGCCCTTTTCAGTATAAACCCTCCTCCATTGAGAAGAATTTTTGGATTTCAATAAAAAAGGATCTTAGGCCAAAACACTGAGTGTTAATTACCAAGGCAGAAAGGAAATGTGAAAGTCTTTGTATTGATAAGTTATGAAATCAAAATCCTCTGAATAAGCTGCTCGAGCTACATGATAGCTTTGTAGAACCATGTAGATTTGGAAATATGGCTGCCTGAATATTCACCCAACATTCTGGCTGCCAACAGTGTGAGCTTCCAAATGTTGGCCCAACATAACAAGGACAGAGACTGGTAGTTCTGGCTGGTACATTCCACATACTCAGAAGGACTTTGAAGGTGGGAAGTTTTTGGTTTCTCTGGGGAAAATAAGAGTCAGTGGGGAAAAGAGAAAAAAACAGTACTTGAACTGTGGAATTTTCAAAAGTGAACCAGAGAGATGTACAAATGGCCAACCGCCCATGAAAAGGTGTGCACCATCATGAATCATTAAGAAGATGCAAACCTTAAACCACAATGAGATATCACTTTGTATCCATTAGGATGGCCACCATTAAAAAACAAAAACAAAAAACAACAAGTGTCAATGAGAATAAGAACTCAGGGCCCTTGAACACTGCTGGTGGGAATGTAAAACTGTGCAGCCACTATGGGCAAGAGTATGACGACGCCTCAGAAACCTAAAAATAAAATTGCTCCAGGATCTAACCAATTCCACCCTTGGGTGTATATCCAAAAGAACTGATGGGGCACTTGGGTGGCTCTGTCATTAAGCATCTGCCTTCAGCTTGGGTCATTATCCCAGAGTCCTGGGATTGAGTCCTACATCAGGCTCCCTGCTTGGCTCCCTCTCTCACTCCTCCTGGTTATGTTCCCTCTCTAGCTGTGTTTCTCTCTGTCAAATAAATAAATAAAATCTTAAAAAAAAAAAAGAACTGAAAGCAGGCTCCTGAAGAGTTATTTGTGCACTCATGTCCATAGAAGCATTATTCACAGTAGCCCAAAGATAGAAACAACACAAGTGTCCATCACTGAATGGATGGTGGATGAATGGATAAACCAAATATGGTATATTCATCAATGGAATAGTATTCAGTCTTAAAAAGGAAGTAACTTTTGATATGCTACATGAATGAACCTTGGAGCTATTATGCTAAGTGAAATTAATTAGTCACAAAAGAGCAATTAGTATATGAATCTATGCATATGAGGTACTTAGTGATCTAATTTATCGAAACAGAAAGTAGAATGGTGGTTTCCAAGAGATGGAGGGTTGAGGAGGAGCAGGAGTTACTGTTTAGTAAGTACAGAACTTCAGTTTTGCAGGAAGAAAAACATTCTGGAGATAGTGGTGGTAATGACTGCACAACAATGAATATACTTAATGCCACTCAAGTGTATACTTAAAAATCATTAAAATGGTAAATTTCATGTTATGTATATTTCACAATGAAAAATAGATTTTTTAAGGGAACCAGGCTTTCTGAATAGCACTTTACCAAAAACCTAGGTCACATTTTAGAGCGCACTCTCAAAGTCATTTCACATGGTTCCACTGGCTCATTCATTCAGTGGGGAACCTTTACTGAACCCTTTTTTAGGACTAGAACGGAGCTTGATATAAAAAGGGAATACAAATTTGATTAAGACACAGTCTGCAATAACAAAAGAATGTGAGAAGGAAATGAAGAAAGCTATTGATATGTACTGAGTCCCACTCACTGCTGGCCACTGTATATACATGATTTTATTTGGTTCTCATAGCAATTTTGACTCAAATAAATAAAAAGATAGATATTTTTATACCCTTTGGGCCATGAAATGGAAGGCTGGTAAATCAAATAATTTTTCAGGTCTCAAAACTGGAAGAAAGCAGAGCCACGATTCAAGACTTGATCCAACTCCTGAATCTTTGGGTCTCTGCTACTCAACACCAGTCCATCTCTGATCCCAACCCTTTTGGGCAAGTCACTGTATTCATGTCCCAGGTTCATTAAATCTCTTTAGGCAAAGCCTTCCTCTTATATTGGGATTGCCTTGGAAAATAAATTGCAAAGATTTGGCTTAAACATCAGGGCCTCTGACTTCCATCTCGTTTCTAAGATCAAGGCCAAAGATTCAGGTTCTTTAGTTAAAAGTTATCTATGATATTCCCATATTGGCTTTCATCTCCATTCTTCTTAAAGATACCCAGGATAATGTGTTCATTCATTCATTCACAAGGATATTAAGCTTTCTTAATTTCTCCAAATATCTCAGTCTGAAGAATAGTTCTTTATTAATATCTATTAGGTATAGGCCATGCTTTCCCTAGCAAAATACTTTGCTTCCTTAGGTACACTGCACCTTGCTTACTGGATAATTAGAAGGTTATTGGGACTTTTCCAAGTTATGTGGTAATTAACCAGATCTTTACACAATCATTCAGAAAGCACACTTGCTGATATGTTTAATAAAAGACCTCTCCATATACATACTTAATTATCACACTCCTTTTTCTTAAGCAGCTAATTGAAATGCACTGGTGAATTTTGCATTTATAATTCCTAAGACAGGTTTGTCTCATTTTAGTTCACAAAGCTTTGTGTCATCCTGTTCAATCCAAACACTTGGCTGTCTCATTCATGCCTTCCTCTTATATCAAGGGCACCAGCTAAATTCTTTCTTTTTTTTTAAGATTTTATTTATTTATTTGACAGAGAGAAACACAGCTAGAGAGGAAACACAAGCAGGGTGAGTGAGAGAGGGAGAAACGGGCTTCCCGCTGAGCAAGGAGCCTGAAACAGGGTTGGAAACCAGAACTCCGGGATCATGACCCAAGGTGAAGGCAGCCACTTAATGACTGACCCACCCAGGTTCCCCCAGCTAAATTATTTCTTATACTCCTGGCTAATAGGAAACCCCAACTCAGGTCCTCATGCTCAAACAAGTCTACTTCAGGAAGCAAGAGTGTTATATTCTAACACCTTCCCCTGGGTTCACATCACAGATCTACTTTAGAGACCAGGATGGAGAAGTGGGGTCACTCATGCTTCCAGGACTCAGATGTTCTAAACTAGGCTCATCTAGGGCAGTGTGGCTGGGGTGTTACTGCTCCATTTATGTGCCATATTTCTCCTGGGCTAGCCTGGGCATGTTCTTCTTATGATGACAGAAGACATGTAAGTGAAAATCCCAGTGTTTAAGAGCTTGCTAAACCTCTAGTGGTCATTTTATGTCCACAAATATTTCACTGGTCAAAGCAGTCACATGGAGAAAGTCAAAGTCAAGTGGGAAAATACACTCTCCTGCCTTAAGTAGGAACAACTTCAAAGTCACAAGCCAAAAGGCAGGGATTCAAAGGAAGGAGAACTGAGGTCACTGATGCAATGTATCACAGTAGAAGAACAAGGTGACTGGCCAGACTTTTGAAAACATCCACCTAAGCTGTAGCCTTTTCTATATTTCACTGGTTCACACATATTGATAAGATTTAAATTTAGTAAAGGGCACTCCAAAAAAAAATATTTAGACATAGTTCAGAGCAATTTACATAATTTAATTCACATGTACTATTTGGACACTATAGAATTGGTCCTGGAGAAGTAGAGGCTTTGATAATGGGGCCCTGGTAATGTCACTGGGGTGCCTTCTGGCAGACTCTGGGGAGCTAGAAGAAAGTGGCTGGCTCAATTGGTTAAGTGTCTACCTTTGACTCAGGTCATGATCTCCAGTTCCTTGAGATCAAGCCCCACACTGGGCTCCTGGCTCAGCAGGGAGTCTGCTTCTCCCTCTCCCTCTGATTCTCTCCCTGCTTGTGCTCTGTCTCACACCCAAATGAAAGAAAGAAAGAAAGAAAGAAAGAAAGAAAGAAAGAAAGAAAGAAAGAAAGAGCGAGCCCAGGGCATTGGTCATCAGGTAGGATAAGGCACCAAAGGAAGATGAAGAAACACCAAAACATGAGAAGTGAATAGGCAATAGAGAAAAAGTTCATTTATGTCATAATCTGGCCCAAAGACAGCCCTAAATGCTATCTTCTGTCAAACCTATCTGACTATAATGTTATTAAAATAGAAGCACCAATGACATTCTCAAAAAAAATAGTTCCTTCTGACATTAATAAAAAGTTAACCCTTCAACAGCTAAATTTTATTGGATAAGTTTCTAAACTGGATGCTCACTTTAAGGGTAGGCTTTCTCAAGTTTATTTACTTGCTCTTTGAGGTACTTCAACAAGTCAGTGCTAAGGAAATCAAAATAAAAGATAAAATGAGGAATCAGCAAATGATCTCTTGCTCACTGAGATTGCAGAAGAAGCTTGTAAACTGGTTTTTAAATAATTGATTCAGGTGGATGAAAGACCTCAACGTGAGGCAGAAATCTATTAAAATCCTAGAGTAGAACATAGGCAGTAACCTCTTCGACATCGGCCACAGCAACTTCTTTCAAGACACATCTCCAAAGGCAAAGGAAACAAAGGCAAAAATGAACTTTGGGGACTTCATCAAAATAAAAAGCTTCTGCACAGCAAAGGAAAGAGTCAACAAAACAAAGAGGCAACCCTGTTGGGGACGGCTCCATGCCCAAGCCACCGGAAACTTTGGTGGAGGTACCTGTGAATGTGAATGAAAGCCCCTCTGGGCTTTCCCCGCCTAGAATCCAGAAAGCCATGTACCCTGTGGGTCAGGGCAATATGTCCTTTGTGTGCTTATTCAAGACATAGTTCCATTTAATCCTCCTCCTGGTAATAATATTTCTGTGACTCTTATCTGTATTCCTTGATCCCTCTGCCTCAATGGTCTCAACTTCTGTGAGTTTAAGCAATCACTCTGTACCCTGTAGTAACAATACTAATCCTGTCTCTAGGGCAGGTGCAAAAGCAGTTAAAGATTTAACTGCACCCCCCAACTTCCTCACTTTTGAAAAATAAAAGACTTGGGCCCTTGTCAGTCAAGAGAGACAGAGACAAAGGCAGAGGCAGCAAGAGAGCCTGCAAGGAGAGAGCCAGAGAGCTGGCAAACAGCAAGAGAGACAGAAGAAGAGACAGAGCAAAGCAAGAGGGCCAAATCCAGAGCTAGAGAGCTAGAGCTAGAGAGCCAATGCTAAAAAGCCAGAGCGTGAGCCTGAGCCTGCTTCATAGGTCTCTCCTGACTAACCTCGGGTCTGTCAGCTTGCATCAGATCTCCATGTCTGTCCGTGTCATTATTTCACCTGCCAGACATCCCGTGGTTCGGGACCCACATTTCTGCTGAGGCTGGTCCCGGCGGTGATACAACCCACGGAATGGGAGAAGATAATTGCAAATGACACTACAAAGGGCTGATATCCAAGATCTATAAAGAACTCCCTAAAATCAACACCAAAAAAAAGATGATCACATCAAAAAATGGGCAGGAGACCCATGAACAGGCACTTCTCCATAGAAGATATACAAACGGCTAACAGACACCTGAAAAAAATGTACGTCATCATTAGCCATCAGGGAAATTCAAATCAAAACCACATTGAGATACTACCTTACACCCGTCAGAATGGCCAAAATTAACAGGACAGCAAACGACAAGTGTTGGAGAGGATGCAGAGAAAGGGGAACCCTCTTACACTGTTGGTGGGAATGCAAGTTGGTACAGACACTTTGAAAAACAGTGTGGAGATTCCTTAAAAAATTAAAAATAGAGCTACGCTATGACCCTGCAATTGTACTACTACTGGATATTTACCCCACAGATACAGATGTAGTGAAAAGAAGGGCCATATGTACCCCAATGTTCATTGCAGCCATGGCCATAATCACCAAACTATGGAAAGATCCAAGATGCCCTTCAATAGATGAAGGGATAAAGAAGATATGGTCTATATACAATGGAATATTACACCTCCATCAGAAAGAATGAATACCCAGCTTTTGTAGCAACATGGACCAGATTGGAGGAGATTATGCTGAGTGAAATAAGCCAAGCAGAGAAAGTCAAGTATCACATGGTTTCACTTACTTGTGGAGCATAAGGAGTAATATGGAGGACAGTAGGAGAAGGAAAGGAAATGTGAATTGGGGTAAATCAGGGAGGGAGACGAAAGATGAGAGACTTTGGACTCAGAAACAAACTGAGGGTCCTGAAAGGGAAGGGGTGGGGGAATGGGTGAGTCTGGTGGTGGGTATTGAGGGCACATATTGGATGGAGCACTGGGTGTAGAGCATAAAAAATGAATCTTGGAACACTGAAAAAATTAAATAATGTAATATAAAAAAGATACAAAAAAATAATAATTGATTCAGAAAAACCCAAACCCTGTTTGTTAACCCCATTCCTTTTCTCATCACAAAAAAAAAAAAAAGGCCTCCCATGAGTGTAATGGTGGAAATTCAATCCATATGGTTTCTGATTCATTTACACTTAGCTCATCAAAACATTTTGTGAGAGCTGAGCTTTTGGTGCCCAAAGATGCTTTGTGGTCCTTTTCCTTTGAAACTGAAAAATTGCAGTTTATCATCAGCTTGTATAAATTCAAAAGAAGATTGAAAAATACTCCTAAACTTATTATCTCATAAGGCTGGAGTGAGTTCTAAGTTTGGAAAGTCTGTCTTCCTAAACTGACTTCTTCTCTCCTGTAATTTATCACAATATTCCAATTCTACCTGTATGGAGCTGATCTCATTTTCACCACTCACATTAATATCAATGCTCTTGCTGATAAGAACAAACCAAATATAAAAGGATCAAAGTCTCAGAAATGATCCAGGAAAGTAGAGAACAGGTTTTGGACAAAAAGTTCCAAGAAATTCTGGAGGAATATGAGTGTTTTGGAGGATAATATGATTCCATAGCCAGATTTCAAAGGTAAAAAGTTTGGTCTTCTACTCATCAAAACTCAAAAGAAATAGCTGGTTTTCTCGTTACATTTCAGGGACCAGACTTAATGCCAAAACCAAATCCACATGTATCAAAAGAATAAAAGAAGCTTTTCCTTTGTTTTATGTAACTGACCCACAGCCCCATTCAGTAAGGTGAATGGTTTCTACCGACCACATGTCAGGGGTGGATTTTAGGGAAACACAAAGTCAGAACAGAAATTACTATACAGATAGAAATACTAAAAAATAATAGAACAATGGCACAATCAGGCAGCAAACGCAGGTCATGAGATGCTAAATACCTGATTTTCCTGTGCACTAGATGCTATTGAAAAGCAAATCAAAATACTTATGAATTTGTTTATATTACTGGGTTATCTTATGATATTCACTAAATACTAGGAAAACATAATGGGTGGAGATTCCCAATAGTGATAAATTTCTTGAGTTTTGTTCCTTTATGTTGCCATTTCAATGGTAGGCAATGTTCTTAGTTCTGGATTCTCAGAATCCACATTAGTCTCTAATCTTCAATTGCTATCTTTTGCTGTGTGTACACCTCATATCTTATACAAGCTCCTATGCCACATATTCAGGGAACTCTCTATGACATGGAGTAAAAGGGTTCTTTTGGCTTTGACTAAACTAGTCCTTTTCAAAGCTGGCAAACAAATTTCTTTGTTGTTCTTTCCACAGACTAACTTTGTTCATTCCAGTGATGAGGGAAATTAAAGCCAAAGTTTCATGTGAAGAAAAAGATGGATACAGAAGTTTTTCCACAAGGTCTAGAGTAGAGATGATTTAATATTCTTACCCAGGAATCTTCCCAGTTTGGCGAGGAGGATTAGGGAGGGCAGGTCCATGACCCTTCCTAAAACACCATCCAAATAGAAACCAGGACTCCAGGGGCGCCTAGGTGGCTCAGTTGGTTAAGCAACTGCCTTCGGCTCAGGTCATGATCCCAGACACTTGGGATGGAGTCCCACATCAGGCTCCCTGCTCAGCGGGAAGCCTGCTTCTCCCTCTCTCACTCCCCCTGCTTGTGTTCCCTCTCTGGCTGTGTTTCTCTCTGTCAAATAAATAAGATCTTAAAAAAAAAAAAAGGAAAGAAAGAAACCAGGGAATGAGGTATGAATACTCCAGAATGTAAGCCCTGTTTATTTTGTTCAAGATGATACCATAGTATCTAGAACAGTGCCTAGATCCCAGCACTTACTAATGTATATATGTGCTGCATAAATGAAATAATCCTGAGAGAAATTTCAAAGACATCAAAAAGCCAATCCCCAGACAAGATTAGAGATTAAACATCTTCATTCATTGTAATTTCTTTCTCCCAGAAGTTGGTCATAAATGTGCTAAAGTTAAGCATCCACATCAGCCCTCTCCCTTGGTTTTCCTCCTCCTTGAAATAGTGTGAAATACCATGAAATAGCAATGAGGCCATTGTCAGCTTCTGCCATTTCCTCATATCTTCCAGAGCAACATCTTAGATATTTTTTTCTTTTTTTATTCATATATTTTTATTGAATCATTTTCCCTAAAAACCTTCAAAAACCAGCACCTTATTTATCTAGTTATTTATTTATACATTCTCTAGTTCCAAATGGAATTTGAAGTGGCCAACATAGTTTTTTTGTTTTGTTTTTTGTTTTACAAGGTTCTATTGTTCTTTTTTTTTATTGTTACTTAAATTTTTTTTTTTTGCAGTGTTCCAAGATTCATTCCCCATTCCCCACACCCACTGCTCCATGCTTTAGGTGTCCCCAGTACCCACCACCAGGCTCTCCTATCCCTCCAACCCCCCTCCCTCCAAGTCCCTCAGTTTGTTTCTGTGTCCAAAGTCTCTCTTGTTTTGTTTCTCTCCCTGGATTACCCTACTTCCCATTTACTTTCCTTCTCCCACTGTCCTCCAGGTTACCCCTCATGCACTGCAAGTAAGTGAAACCATGTGATACTTGACTTTCTCTACTTGGCT
>PITA01005982.1:49115-104888 GCA_004023965.1 Spilogale gracilis
GCAGCCTCTCCAACACTTGTTGTTTCCTGTCTTGTTAATTTTGGCCATTCTGACTGGTGTAAGGTGGTATCTCAGTGTGGTTTTGATTTGAATTTCCCTGATAGCTAGTGACGCTGAACATTTTTTCATGTGTCTGTTAGCCGTTTGTATATCTTCTATGGAGAAGTGCCTCTTCATGTCTCTTGCCCATTTTTTGATGCTGCATCTTCTTTTTGGATGTTGAGTTTGAGTAGTTCTTTATAGATCTTGGATATCAGCCCTTTGTCCGTAGTGTCATTTGCAAATATCTTCTCCCATTCTGTGGGTTGCCTCTTTGTTTTGTTGATTGTTTCCTTTGCTGTACAGAAGCTTTTTATTTTGATGAAGTCGCAGAAGTTCATTTTCGCTTTTGTCTCCTTTGCCTTTGGAGACATGTATTGAAAGAAGTTGCTGTGGCCGATATCAAAGAGGTTACTGCTTATATTCTTTTCCAGGATTTTGATGGATTCCTGCCTCACGTTGAGGTCTTCCATCCATTTTGAGTTTGCCTTTGTGTGTGGTGTAAGAGAATGGTCTAGTTTCATTCTTCTATATGTAGCTGTCCAATTTTCCCAGCACCATTTATTGAAGAGACTGTCTTTTTTCAACTGGATATTTTTTCCTGCTTTGTCAAAGATGATTTGCCCATGGATTTTTGGGTCCATATCTGGACTCTCCACTCTGTTCCATTGATCTATTTCTCCGTTTTTGTGCCAATACCACACTGTCTTGGTAATCACAGCTTTGTAATAAAGCCTAAAGTCAGGTAATGAGATGCCCCCAGCTTTGCTTTTCTTCTTCAGCAATTCCTTAGCGATTCGGGGTCTTTTTTGGTTCCATATAAATCTTAGGATTGTTGGTTCCAATGTTTTGAAGAATGCAGGATACAAAATCAATGCACAGAAATCAGTTGCATTCTTATACACTAACAATGAAAAAATAGAAAGGGAAATCAGAGAATTGATTCCGTTTACTATAGCACCAAAAACTATAAGATACTTAGGAATAAACCTAACCAAAGAAGTCAAGGATCTTTACTCAAGGAACTACAGAACACTCATGAAAGAAATTGAAGAAGACATAAAAAGATGGAAGAGCATTCCATGTTCATGGATCAGAAGAATAAACATTGTCAAAATGTCTATACTGCCCAGAGCAATCTATACTTTCAATGCCATTCTGATCAAAATTCCACCAACATTCTTCAAAACATCTTAGATCTTATCATCATCTGTAATTCTTCTCTTTTCAAAATACTCATCAAAGCTCCTTGTCTTCTAGCTATTTCCACTATGACAGCTTTTCAACTTCATCAGGACCTAGACTACTCTGGACCTTCTGCTTTTTTCCAAATCCATCCATCCCTTCTATTTCCTCTACATCCAACTTAAACTCTTACTTTCTGTTTTCTTCTTGCCTACTCCCAAGCAACAAAGCAGTACTAGAAGGAAAAAAAAAAATATATATATATATATATATATATATATATATACATATATATACAACTGAGTAAACATGATCTACTGTAAATGTATGGTCATCCAATTTAAATGGGCCCACAATATTGCCCAGAAATCCTACTACAACATTGCTACTCAAAGTGTGGTCCAAAGACCAACAGCATCAGCATCACCTAGGAGCTCATAGAAATCAAGAATCTTTGGTCCAATCTCACACCCACTGAAATAGAATTAAACTTTTAAATAAGATCTTCAGCTGACTCACATGCACATGAAAATTTAAAAGCATTACACTCTATCATCTATTATCCTTCACTCTTGTACTGTCAAAATCTTTATCTCAAGTGGATTCTTTCCATAGATAGTAAATCATACTCAATCTCTCCCACTAAATGAACAAAGAGGAAAAAAGTATATAACTACACATTTCCCTTCAACCATGGCCCTTTTTCTTCTGTCATTTAATGGCAATTTACTCAACATTTCTTCACCTAACACTGCTCTGAAGCAAACGTCTGTCTGGCTCCAATGACTTCACAAAAACAACTCTGAAAAATTTTCTGGTGACCTCTATATCACAAAACCCAATGGATTTTTTTCTTAGTTCTTATCTTAGTTGATATCTAACCAGTATTTTAACATGGTTAACCTTTCCTTCCTTACTAACACTCCTCCCTTGACTTCTATGGCAAAGCATTCTTGGTTTCCTTTCTACCAAGCTAGTCACTCTATCTACCTATCTATCTATCTTTCCATACATACATACATACACCCATGCATCTATCTACCTAAACTTAGAAAATATCCTTAATAAAACCCTCTTGATTACCTCCCACAATAATTCCACCATACATACTAAATATCTTCAAACTCACTTACTTCTATCTCTATCAATGGGGTTAATAACCATTCCACAGATGACCATCACCAGATATTTTGATTACTGCAAAATCCAAACCACACTGATCTTTTCCATTCTCCCAATCTTCCATTTCAAGGCATTTCCTTTTTTTAAGACTTTATTTATTTATTTGACAGAGAAACACAGCTAGAGAGGGAACACAAGCAGGGGGAGTGAGAGAGGGAGAAGTAGGCTTCCCACCAAGCAGAGTGCCCAATGCAGGGCTCATTCCTGGGACTCCAGGATCATGACCTGAGCCAAAGGCAGTCACTTAACAACTGAGCCACCCAGGTGCCCCTCTAAGGCATTTCTGATGCATTTCTCTGATGCATTTCTCCACCAATACCTCCTTCAGTTCCCCACTTCTTTTTTTTTTTTCCCCCACTTCTTTTTACTCAGCTCATGCCTATTTTCCCAGATCTCAACTTTCTCATAAAAATATTTCTTAAAGTTCAAGGTTAGGTCAAATCTCCCTCCTTTTAATAGTCAAGAGTATGCATACTGCTTTTTCATTAACATTTATCATAGTTATACTCTTATATGTATTTGTGTGATTCTTAGGTTAATGTTTATCCTCACATACCCACTGCAACAACTAGATTATATATTCTATGGCAGGAAGGGATTGTATCCATTTTTGATCAATAAGGCATTCTAGTGACTAGAAGAAAGAGTTGTTTAATAAACAATGGTTGAATGAATTAATAAGCAAAAGTGGTCCGGATTAAAGAAGAGTCTATGGTGTCCCAGAGGCCAGTCTCCTATTTGCAGCATTCCTGCACCTGTTTCTACTACTCAGCTTGAAACATAGCTCTCTATTATCGTGTTCTCATATTAAATCTGCTGTATTTATTGTCTTCCTAACTAGGTATTAAATTTCTTAAAGATAGTGTTGTGAACATTATAAATTCTTATTTAAACTTTTAGATAAACAATCCTTTATTGTCGTCAATAATGCCCTGCTATTTGGTGGCATTGATGGTACACACAAAGAACAAAAAGACTCATGACAGAAGTGATTCATTTAATCTATCCAGAAAATTGTTTGGAAAATAAGTCATTTGACCCATCGTTGAAGGATTCTTACCAGGCTCTTACAAATTTCAGACCCATACACATTGCAATTGGAGTAGATTTTAGTAACCCTACACCTACCCTCTTCATTTTCAATCTAGACATAGCAAGCCAGGAGACACAAAGCAATCCATTGCTTATAGCACATTCCGTAAGGTAAAGTGTATGCAACAGAAACAAGATATGAGTTTATATTCTATCAAAAGAAGATGATTTTTTTTCCTGTTAGAAAAAAAATTAAGTAACAATAAAAAATAAAATAAAATAAAACAAAATAAAATAAAATAAAATAAAATAAAATATTAGAATACAAAAAAAGAAATAATTCTCTAGGGGTGCCTGGGTGGCTCAGGTGTTAAGTTCCTGCCTTTGGCTCAGGTCCTGATCCTAGGGTCCTAGAATAGAGCCTTGCATCAGGCTCCCTGCTCGGGAGGAGTCTGCTTCTCCCTCTCCCACTGCCCCTGCTTGTGTTCCCTCTCTCACTGTGTCTTTCTCTATCAAATAAATAATAAAATATTTTTTAAAAAGACATAATTCTCTCAAAAGAGGAGGTAAATAAAACCAGGCAAGCAACCATATTCAACATATAGACTGAACTGGACCTTCTAGAACCATGTTGGTTTCCCTGAAAGCTTTGTGTTTTATGTAGAAACAGGTTTAAAGATTTATTTATTTGAGAGAGAGAGAGAGAGAGAGAGAGAGAGAGAGAGAGAGAATCTTTAAGCAGACTCCCCACTGAGCATAGAGCTCCACATCATAACCCATGAGATCATGACCCAAGCTGAAACCAAGAGTCAGGCACCCAACCGAATGAGCCACCCAGGTGCTCTACAGAAACATGTTTAATTTGATAGTGAGTAACAGACATACCCAAACGCATACACCTATTTGTTCCAAGTGTTGCTTTGCTAGATCCTTAATAATTAATTAAACTGACAAAGGGTGACCCTATTGAAGTAATTTTGTAATTCTGCATCACTGTGAATCAGCATCTGCCACTGTCTTGAGCTACCTGAGAAGGAAGATTGTCATCTGGAGGGCAAAACATACATCACTGAAAAGGCTCTGGGGAGATATTCTTATTTGGCCTCATTTTCTGAAAGCATGGTCCAGTATTCTTATGTGATCGCCATCAAATTTAAGGATGGCACATGAAGGACAAGAGCCCATTACGCATCGGTCCTGTGACAGCCCCACTATGAAAAGATGATGTCTGTGACCAGCAACGCCAGCCTCGCCTGGGTATCAATCAGAAATGGCACCTAAAAATCTGTTTTTGAGATATTCTTTAGGTAATTCTTATACATACTCGGGTTTCAGGAATGTTGTGTGACAAAGAAAGTTTCTATAGCATCACTTAGCTCATACACATGGAGTTCTCTAGCTTCATATGCATTTTTGTTTCTAGGCAATAGAAGAAAAAATACTGCAATCACAATCATAAACATTAGCAGAAAGTGATGGAGAGTCTTCTGCTAGCTTATCAAAGAAGTGGAAGCACTTTCAAGCCTCTTTTTAAAAAAAATTAAAACGAGGGGTGCCTGGGTGGCTCAATCATTAAGTATCTGCCTTCGGCTCAGGTCATGATCCCAGGGTCTGGGATGAGTCCTGCATTGGGCTCCTTGCTCGGCAGGGAGTCTGCTTGTCCTTCTCCCCCTGCATGACTGTCTGCCTACTTGAGATATCTCTCTCTCTCTCTCTCTCTCTCTCTCTCTCTCTCTCTCTCTCTCTCTCCCTGTCAAATAAATAAATAAAATCTTTTTTAAAAAATTAAGGTGTGGGGCACCTGGGTGGTTCAGTTGGTTGAGCGACTGCATTCAGCTCAGGCCATGATCCCGGAGAGTCAGGATTGAGTCCCACATCAGGCTCTCTGTTCTGCAGGAAGCCTACTTCTCCCTCTCTCACTCCCCCTGCTTGTGTTCCCTCTCTGGCTGTGTTTCTCTCTGTCAAATAAATAAAATCTTTAAAAAAAATAATTAAGGTGAGTAGTGAGTCCAGGACTTCCTTCCCAAAAGGTGTATGCCCTGGTTTTGCATTGCTTCTTACCCTTGTCACTGGTTCCTGTTCTCAACATTGAGACACCCCCTGATCAGAGTTCCTCTGCCATGAGCATATCCCCATGCCTCGAAGGCAGCGTTTCCACTCTCCTTATTTTTTCTGCATTTTCAATGTCTGCTGAAAGAGTTCTAGGCAGACAGAGCTGCCTAGCGATGTCCAGGTTAACTCCTTAAATACGAGTTATTTTTATTAGTGCACTGCTTATAAAATTGCATAGGTTTTATATGGTCTATCCCAGACCAGTTTCCCCCCAAAGCCTTTTTATTTTTAGTACATAATTTTGCAAAACAAGTTTTTACCACCTGTTGGGAATACATTTATCATGTTATGGCAGAAATTCCTGTAATTTTGTGATGGGTGTGGTGGAATTTGGTCTGTAACAATAAAGTACTTTGATTTTTTTAAAAAAATCAGATGATCTTATTTTTCTAAATAGTCACCTAGAAAGATCACAGTTGCCATAAGTGATGAGTTAATTAATTCAACTATATTTTACAGTCCAACTATATATGTGTCTAGACACAGATTACCTGATGATGATTTTGGAGTTTTGTTCCAAAGTTTACATCAGGATGAGAGATTTAAAAGTCACCTTAATATTTTAAGTCTAGAGACGCTTACGAATATCTAGCTATTTTTTCCTGGTGGGAAACATTGCAAACGTGCCAAATGCCACTGAAAATACATTTAGTACAAAAACTGATGTAATGAGGTTAATGCTGCCTGTTAATAAATAGCAGCATGAGCAATGAAGAAGTTACCATTTGAGAATTGCAAGTTAAAAGCAAACATGTAACTAAAAGTAAAAAATATACACCTTACTTTTTTTCATTTAATATGACTTGGAGAGCATTCCATATCAGTAAATTCTTTTTTTTTTCAGTGTTCCAGGATTCATTGCCCATTCCTCACACCCAGTGCTCCATGCAATAGGTGCCCTCAGTACCCACCACCATGCTCTCCTATCCCCCCACCCCCTCCCTCCAAGTCCCTCAGTTTGTTTCTGTGTCCAAAGTCTCTCATGTTTCGTTTTTCTCCCTGAATTACCCTACTTTCCATTTCCTTTCCTTCTCCTACTGTCCTCCATTACCCCTTATGCACCACAAGTAAGTGAAACCATGTGATACTTGACTTTTTCTACTTGGCTTATTTCACTCAACATAATCTCTTCCAATCCAGTCCATGTTGCTACAAAAGTTGGGTATGCATCCTTTCTGATGGAGGCATAGTATTCCATTGTATATATGTACCACATCTTTTTTATCCATTCATCTATTGATGGGCACCTTGGCTCTTTCCACAGTTTAGCGATTGTGGCCATTGCTGCTGTGAACATTGGGGTACATATGGCCCTTCTTTTCACTACATCTGTATCTTTGGGGTAAATGCCCAGTAGTGCAATTGCAGAGTCATAGGGTAGCTCCATTTTTAATTTTTTAAGGGCTCTCCACACTGTTTTCCAAAGCGGCTGCACCAACTTGCATTCCCACCAACAGTATAAGAGAGTTCCCCTTCCTCCGCAGCCTCTCTGCTTTACAAATCTGCCTGGAATATATCTGGAAGAAGACTAAATCATAGGGGCAGTGGTTGCCTCTGAGACTGGATGATTGATTGGGAGATAGAGATGTAAAGAGATTTCTGCCTATACATCACTTAATACTTTTTAAATTTTGTACTCTTGCCATGTGTTATCTGTTTTAGATCAAATTGAAAAGGCTTATGAACACATATTTGAAACACATAACTTTTAAAGATGGATAGAGAATATAAAAATATGTATTATTCCCAAATAATAAATAGCAAACAAGGTAAAAAAATAAAAAGTATTGGGGCGCCTAGGTGGCTCAGTTGGTTAAGTGAGTCCCTTTGGCTGGGGTCATGATCTCAGAGTCCTGGGATCCAGCACCCCCGCACTTGCCTCCCTGCTCAGTGGGGAGCGTGCTTTTATCTCTCCCTCTGGTGCTCCCCCTGCTTGTGTTCTCTCCCTCTCTGTCTGTCAAATAAATATATAATATCTTTAAATAAATAAATAAAAATTTTAAAAATACAGTTAAAGTCAAAATGGAATTGAAAAATTACATTCAACATTATATTTGAGTCATTCAAAATCAGAAGAATACAACTAGTCCTCCAGCCTGATCCATCAGAAAAGCTAAATATCCTCAAGAAAATGGGGCACCTGGGTGGCTCAGTAATTAAGTGTCTGCCTTCGGCTCAGGTCATGATCCGGGAGTCCTGGATCGAGCCCCACATCAGCCTCCCTGATTGGCGGGAAGCCTGCTTCTCCCTCTCTCACTCCACCTGCTTCTGTTCCCTCTCTAGCTGTGTTTCTCTCTGCCAAATAATTTTTTTTAAATCTTTAAAAATTAAAAGAAAAAAGGAATTACTTATTTCTGGCAAGATTCTACCATCTGTCTTCTCAATGTAAACAAATGAACTACTTTTTTTTTTCCCCCTGGATCTGAGTTTACAAAATCTTCAAATATACATTTTTAATTATCTGTACAGACTTCTTAAGTAGGAAGTACTGAATTCCATGTTGTTTAGTCAACTGGAAAAATCCAGCATCCAATGATGTAAGCCCCTTCCACATTTCCACTCTCTCGTCCAACACAACCACTTACAATTAAGTTGCAACATTCACAGAAAATGCATATCATATTTATATTGTCCCATTTTAATAAAGCCTTGCAAATAGCCACTTGGCTATTTCCCCACATTGTTCCACAAAGAACTGAAAATAAATCTTATTAGTATCATCTGTCCCTCCAGGAGGACCAGAACAGCCCAGTAGTGAATATTTTTGTGAGCTGGTGTTCTTTGTAGATTTAATTAACTATTCAGGCTGGTTAGATGTATAAAGTATGCATCATAGTAGTTTACTTTCAAAGTGAAAGTACCATAAACCTTAATAAATCGAACTGAATCCAGAAGAAAGAATTTCACAGATTCGTGGTATTAAGAAATCTTAGCACTGGAAACAACACTGTGGGCTTTCTAGTTAGGCATTCTCTGAGGATTCATTCTCTTTAAAAGGAAGATGTGATACATATATACAATGGAATACTACGCCTCCATCAGAAAGGATGAATATCCAACTTTTGTAGCAACATGGACTGGATTAGAAGAGATTATGCTGAGTGAAATAAGCCAAGTAGAAAAGGCAAGTATCACATGGTTTCACTTACTTGCGGTGCATAAGGGGTAATACAGAAGACAGTAGGAGAAGGAAAGTAAACGGGAAGTAGGGTAATTCAGGGAGAGAAACAAAACATGAGAGACTTTGGACACAGAAACAAACTGAGGGACTTGGAGGGAGGAGGTGGGGGGATAGGAGAGCCTGGTGGTGGGTACTGAGGGCACCTATTGCATGGAGCACTGGGTGTGGGGCATGGGCAATGAATATTGAAACACTGAAAAATTAAAAATAAAAATAAAAATAAAAGGACTTCTGACAAGGTCACCTCGCCTCCTCTTGAACATATACATTGGGATTAATTTTTGGTGAGTAAATCTATTGGGGGAAACTTGAATTCTTAGCAAGTTCTTTCTTTCATTAAACCAAAATGTGACTCCACATAACTTCCAATCATTACTCAAGCATTAGTGGTCTATTTTATTACGGACTAAATCTAATGCTTCTTCCATAGACTGTTATTTTAAATATTTGAGATAATTAATGTTAGAATGCTCAGCCTTCAAGTTTTTCATCTAATCATCATTAATTTCATCATGTTTTTTTTTTTCATTAAAAGTAGTGTCCCACCATCATCACTTGCCAGCTCTTCTCTGAATGTACCTCAATCCAGAAATGCATTCCCTAGAAATAAACACAAAACTAGGATGGGATCATTCTGTTAGGGAGTACAAAGATTCTATTACCTTTCTTCTTACAGACAACAAACTTCCACCCATTCTGCTTAGTTTGGTATTAGCTATTTTTTTTTAATTGAACCTATCTTAATACTGTTGCTTGTATTTACCTAAACCACCCCGAATTATTACTAAATTATTATAATGACTAAAACTACTAACTCTCTGATACTGTGTAAGTTAATAGCAGTTTATAATTTTACTAGGGATATTGGGACCGCCTCCTCATCCCCTCCAAAAAAAAGTTGGAAGTAATTCATTAGAATTAGACAACCTTATTTTGTGGTGATTCTTTTCCCCTTTACCCTCTTGAGGGGGGCGTAGTGACTGGTCATGTTTTTTCTACTATAGAAATATTTCATACATATTACTTCTCCTTGCCTACAAAGACATCATGAGGGTTTTTTTTTAATTTTTGTAAATGACATACATTAAGAAAAAGCATTTGCTCAATGTATCAATATATTATTACTTGAAAGAAGGGAGAATGGAAAGAAGAATGGGAAGGAAGGGGATTGGGAGGAAGGAAAGAAGAAAATGTGACAAGTTTGAACAGAATTGATCTTAATGCACCTTTGATAATACCTAAAAGTCTCAGCTTTCTAAGTTTTTATTAATCAAATGGTAGTAAATACATATAATTTTAAAGGAAAAATAAAGGCCAGAATTTTTTACAGACATCAAGTTTTCAGGTCTATAGCCCTGGTCAAAACTTTGCATTCTTGTTTAATTTATTTTATTTTCTTAAGACTTTGCAAAATATTTTTATTGTCTTTACAGTGTTTTTTGTCGTGATTTATCTTCAATTTTTGTATTCAAATATAGGCCTTTCTTACACAGAAGACAAAATGTCACAGACAGATATGATCTCCTAGGATCATCTGAAAGAGAAAGCCAAGCGTCCCACCCCAATAGTCTTTTGACTACCATTTCTAGACATGAACTAAAGAAATGACTAAAATCACATTACTCAGAAATAGATCAGAATGAAGAACATTTGCACCTTACATATCGCTCATTAGTTTGTACTCTGAATAACATTTTTTTGAAAGATTTTATTTATTTGCCAGAGAGGGAACACAAGCGGGGGGGGGGGGGTGAGAGAGGGAGAAGCAGGCCTCCTGCCGAGCAGGGAACCTGATGTGGGACTCCATCCAGATCCTGGGTCTCTGGGATCATGACCTGAGCCGAAGGCAGTCGCTTAACCAACTGAGCCACCCAGGTGCCCCAGAATAGTATTTTTTTGAAAGAGAACAAGTCACAGTATCATATCCTTTCATTAGACCTCTCATTTGTCATTCCTTGTCTTGGGACACTCTGAACTAACACTTGGCCTCAGCAATGATGTTAGAGAATGTTTATAACTTTATTATTTATGTCAAATTTCAAAGATTTAACATAACACATTACAATTTAAAAATATTAAAGGGACACTGAACAAAACATTTAGAACTTACACCATTTAATTCTCCATTTGATTCTTTTTGGTTTTTTTTAAAGATTTTATTTATTTGACAGAGAGAAACACAGCCAGAGAGGGGACACAAGCAGGGGGAATGAGAGGGAGAAGCAGGCTTCCTGCCGAGCAGAGAGCCTGATGTGGGACTCAATCCCGGGTCTCCGGGATCATGACCTGAGCCGAAGGCAGTTGCTTAACCAACTGAGCCACCCAGGTGCCCCCTCTCCATTTGATTCTTAAACAGCCTTGCTTTGCTACCAACAGGAGGTAAGGATTTTATTACTTAGATGAGAAATTTAACTTTTGAGTCTTTTCTGGGCAAATCAAGTTGAGGGTTTTATAGTGTTGATGGTTTGAAGGTTTTGTTGGTTCATGATCAAGAAGGCTTACAGAGTCTTACAAATATATAGAGAACGCATTAACTTATATGAACTGATAGCAGAGCACAGAGTGTAAATGAAGTATGATAGTATAATGATGGTTAAAAATTTGTACTATAAAGTAAGACCGTCGCACTTCAAATCACAGTTCCACTACTTACTCTGCAACATCAAACAAGTTCAGTGCCTCAGTATTCTCACTTATAAAATGGGATAATAATCCTACCCACTTTCTGACATTTTAAGAATTAAAACAAATAAGTACACATAAAGTACTGCATCAGTGCCTAGTATGTCATGTGTTCAATAAGTGTAAACTATATTTGTGTATTTTCTTATATTTAATTTTAATCATGTACCTTACATTTAGAAAAAAAGGCTAGAAGGAAGATAACTAAACTGTTTATAATGTTCTACAATGTCTATAATGATTGTCCATGATGGTTTATACAATGAGCTAAAATTCTTTATTCAATAGCTTTCTACTATTGTTTATTCAGTGGGCATATGTTACTTTAATAATTAAGGGTGAGGTAGATGTGTGGGTACTTAAGATATATATTTCAATTATCCTTCTTTACTCCAGGTTTTTGTCTCCTTGGTTATAGGTATACATCGAGATGATATTTAGTGATCAGCTTTGCCAGTGGTTATCCGGCACAAAGAAAAATAATACAGCTTATGCAACTCAAACTCATGTGAGACTGATTTGTGTCAAAGAACCAAGAGAATAATTTATGAGACTCTGACTGCCAAGCAGACTGATATTCATGTTGGCTGTTCAACACATTCTCTTCTTAGTGGAGAAGTCTATTCAGGAAATCAAATGAAGATCAAGCTGCCTGGTGAGTAAGAACTGGGAAAGAGTCTACAGAAACAGCCTGACTCACGCAACCAGTGGTTCTACCATTAAAAAAAAGTCTCTTCCCCAAAGGGTTGTGGAGATAGACTCACTCTCCTTTCCAAGTTCTCCTTTCAGTTCTTGAATAATATTAACATTGAAGTTTCCTGTTTGTTTCAGAGGAAAAGCCTCTGATAAGCATTCATCTTAATTACACTTGACATCCAATCAAGAATGCTGTGACTCTATCTCCTAACACTACTGTAACCCTTTATTCCCCATGATTCCCAAAGAGTGAAGATTATGTTCCCTCAAAAAGCCAGCAAATCCCTTTAATTATTTGTTATACTATGCCATCACATGTATCAATAAATTTCTTTACATCTAATCACAAATAGAGAATTTGAGAAATCTCTAACAAAGGTATACAAATGTACACCCATGCAAATGATCACAAAACTAATGGAGATAAAAGAGTTCTCAGGATATCTGAGTTCCTTCATTATTTGCAGAAGCTCTACTAATCTTAAATCCCGCAGGGCTTCAAATTTCCCCCACAATCAGAAGGTGTTGAGTTCTACCTCACAAACACCCCACTAGGCATCCCATTGTAAGCCACACATTCAGCAACTCATCCTTCCGAGACAAGAATCTGGAAGTCTAAGCTTGATAGGAGAAGGAAACAAATGATGCACGTGGAAAAAAAAATGTACACAGACAAATATAGTGGGAGGACAGAGATGTTAAGTCTGGCCCAATGAGGTGTAAGCCTCAACAGGATTAGACAGTGTACTAAATCTTACAAATATGGTCTGTGCTGAATCATAAGAAAGAAAAAGATATCTGAGTAATTATTTTGAATGTTCCTCATTTTAAAAAATTACAGACAGGAAGAGGCAGAGAAAATTCTGGAGAATTAACAAAACATTTTGCACATTTGTAAATATTTCCCCAAATATTATCAATCTCCAGGATGTGTCGCCTCCTCATTTTTGATTCAGCTAAATATGCCAGCCACATTTCAACCAAAGATGTTTGCTTAATACACAAATAAATCTTAATACACTATACACTCTTGCATTTGAGAAAATCTCCAAGTTCTAAATGAAGCTAACTGTTAAATAACAAATCACAATATTTGTTAACAAACTTTTCAATCCAGCTGCTGTTTTCCCCCCATCTTTGCTGACTGATTTCCCTCCGCCAGTCATTGTGTTTTGCATATGCTTGAGGAACACATTGTGTAATGGCTGAAAAATGTGACTGAAAGTTTTGAAGTCCTTTATATTTAAAAATAGTGCCACCACTTGAGAAATAAACATGATGTCTAGGAATAGGCTCATTTTTACAAAAATGCTTTAAGTGATTCAAAAATCTCAACTTACATAAGAGCAACCACTTTTAAAACAGCTTAGGAAACATAACACATCCAGCTTTAGACAACTCACAACAGGGGCAAAAAGCCAGATCCCTTCAAACCAAATATGATAAAGGCAAGTATTTTGTTTTCCATAGATCATAATATAATACAGCTGATGGAGCCAAAAGAGAAACTTGAGGTTCTGATACTTTAATGTGCAATGGGCCAACTGTTTATTCTGTGCCCAACTAAGGGATAACTTCCCTCTTTTTTTATGTGATCCCACAAACTGAATGAATATGCGCTCCCTAACCAACTTACAGAGAATAGGAGGGGTGGATGGATGGATGGTTGGATGGCTAGAGAGATGATAGATAGATGATAGATAGATAGATACATAGATAGATGATAGATAGATAGATAGATAGATAGATAGATAGATAGATAGATAGATAATAGATGATTGGTGAATGGATGGGTGGATGGATGGGTGGCTGGCTGGCTAGATAGACAGAAAGACAGATAAAAAAACAGA
Organism: Spilogale gracilis; assembly: GCA_004023965.1. Taxonomy (NCBI): domain Eukaryota; kingdom Metazoa; phylum Chordata; class Mammalia; order Carnivora; family Mephitidae; genus Spilogale; species Spilogale gracilis. The sequence goes on from PITA01005982.1 coordinate 63,075, forward strand.
TAATCTTCAAAGGATTTGTAACCAGAATGTGTATGTTAGTACTTTATAGTAAAAGGATAAATGACTCAACAACAACAAAAAAAATAGGTGAAAGATTTGAATAGACAATTACACACATAAAAAGATATAGGATAGCCAATAAACACCAGGTAAACATCAGTAACCATCAGGGAAATATAAATTCAAACATGAGTGATACTTCATACACATTTCTAAAATTTCTAAAGTTAGAATACTGAATGTTGGCAAGGGTATGGTGTATTCAAAACTCTCCTATATTGCTGGAGAAATGTTTGAAAAAAAAGCAACTTGAAAAAATTTGTCCAGGTCTTATAAAGATGTATATTTACCATATGACTGGGTAATCTCACTTCTAAAGAAATGAAAACATGTCTACAGAAAGACTGGTAAATCAATGTTTACAGCTGGAAACAGTCCAAACATCCCTTCATGGGGCTATAAATGGTAAATTTTGGCCATTCATAGAATGGAATACTAGTGAACAAAAAAACAGAAACAAGCTACTGATACATGAACAGATCATGTACATGGATGAATCTCAAAAACCTTAGGCTGGCAAAGGAAACAAAAGTGAAATCAAACTTTGGGACTTCATCAAGATAAAAAGCTTCCGCTCAGCAAAGGAAACAGTCAACAAAACAAAGAGGCAACCCATGGAATGGGAGAGGATATTCACAAGTGACACTACAGACAGAGAGTTGATATCCAAGATCTATAAAGAACTCCTCAAAATCAACACCAAAAGAAAAGATGATCACATCAAAAAGTGGGCAGGAGACATGAACAGATATATCCATAGAAGACATACAAATGGCTAACAGACACATGAAAAAATGTTCGTCATCATTAGCCATCAGGGAAATTCAAATCAAAACCACATTGAGATACCACCTTACACCAGTTAGAATGACCAAAATTAACAGGACAGGAAACAACAAGTATTGGAAAGGATGTGGAGAAAGGGGGGGCTATCTTACACTGTTGGTGGGAATGCAAGCTGGTGCTGACACTTTGGAAAACAGTGTGGAGAGTCCTTAAGAAATTAAAAATAGAGCTACCATATGACCCTGCAATTGCACTACTGGGTATTTACCCCAAAGATACAGGTGTAGTGAGAAAAAGGGCCATATGTACCCCAATATTCATAGCAGTGCGGCCACAATCACCAAACTATGAAAAGAGCCAAGGTGTCCTTCAACAGAAGAAAGGATAAAGAAGATATGGTCCATATATACAATTTGGAATATTACACCTCCATCAGAAAGGATGAATACTCAACTTTTGTATCAACATGAATAGGACTGTAGAGATTATGTTGAGTAAAATAAGTCAAGCAGAGAAAGTCAATTATCATATGGTTTCACTTACTTGTGGAGCATAAGAATAACATGGAGGACATTAGGAGAAGGAAAACAAAGGTGAACTGGCATAAATCAGAGGGGGAGATGAACCATGAGAGACTGTGGACGCTGAGAAACAAACTGAGGGTTTTAGAGGAGAGAGGGGTGGGAGGATGGGTGAGCCTGGTGGTGGGTATTAAGGAGGGCAGGTACTTCATGGAGCACACAGTGTAGTGCATAAACAATAAATCTTGGAACACTGAAAAAATAAAACTAAGTTGGAAAAAAAACCCCTTATGCTGAGCAAAAGAAGTTACATGCAGGAGTATATACTATGTAATTCTTTGATTTTACATGATATTCTAGAACAAGCAAAACTAATCTGCAGTTACACAAATCAAATTGGTGGTTGCCTAGAATATAGGGTGGAGGACTGATGGCAAAGAGGTATAAGGAGACTATCTAGGGTGAGGGAACTATTCTACATCTTGATTTGGATGGTGGTTACATGGGTGTATACAATTATCAAGTTGAACTAAGCACTTAACATGGACACATTTGATTGTACATATTGCCGTATATTGTCTTTGATTGCATGTAAACTGTAGTTTGATGGTACTAAGATTTTTAATTCTTTATGCAGATAATCCCCTTGTGTGAATAAAGAAATAACATAAAATCAGGGGTGCCTGAGTGGCTCAGTCCATTAAGCATCTGCCTTGAGCTCAGGTCATGATCCCAGGGTCCTGGGATTGAGCCCTGCATTGGGCTTCTTGCTCATCAGGGAGCCTATTTCTCCCTCTTCTTCCCACCCATGCTCTCTTGCTATCTCTGTCTCTCTCTTTTTCTCAAATAAATAAAATCTTAAAAAAAAAAACATAAAATAATTAATTTTTTCTATCTTCTTTTCCACTAGAGAGGCATTATGCCATAGCAATTAAATGTAAGACCTTGGAAGTTAGAAAGAGCTGAGATGAAATTCCAGCTTTCCCTCTTACAAGATGAAGGGCTTTGGCCAAGTTATTTCACCTCATAAACCTCTTTTTTCTCATCTGTAAAATGGGAATACCAATACCTCCGTTAAAGGGTTATTGTGAAAATGCATCAAGATAGGGCCTGCAGAGCACTGGAAAGATGCTTACATAAGACAAGTGTTCATTACCTATTAACTGCTATCATTGAAAATATCATCATTGACAATTTCACTATGGCATTATTTCAGGAGGAGCTTACTTATAAATGAGAATATATATGAAATAGTCTTATGAAGCCAAAGTAACAAAATAAATACTTATTTGAACCTACAACCATGGAAATAACTAGAAGGCTAAACAATAGCTCATACTATTAATGGCACTTACATGTCCCACTGAAATGACAATTAATGAAGGATGAGCACAGATTTGGATTTTCAAATATATAAGAATTGCTCCACCACTCAGTGTAGTAACATCTAGAACTCTAGACTGCAGCATTTGCAGCAGAGGCTGGATCCATGGAAAACTAGCATTCCCATAGCCTTAGTAGCGACAGAGTATCTCTTGGTTCTTTCTCAGATCATTGTACTCATGCTTCTGACTTAGACTTCAGTTAGTTAAATGACCTAGAAAAATATTGTCCAAGGCAATGTTTCATAAGCAGGGTCTTTGGGAGTTCTTGCCAATGCCCTAAAACTGTATCCAAACTAGGGGCAAATGTGTTTATGAAGACATTATGAGACAGTAGCTAGAAACCAAACCTTCAAAAGAGCCCATGAGCTCAACAAGGCAACACAATGCAGAAGGCTTAAGAGGCAAGCACATTAATAGCTCGATAGTTGACCTAAACAGACACAGAAAATATCTAGTATAACTTTTCAAGCAGGATTCATTTTTTTATATTGAAGTACAATCTCATCCGCCATAGTTGGATGTTTTGCAAATTTCTTTGATCTTTGTGAGACCGGACTAGTCCATGTGACTGAGTGATCATGTGAAGGGGAGTCCCAGATGAAAACCATTGCACAGAACAAGTGGATAGGAAATGAATTCTATTTTTAGCTTTTAGCTTTGTCGTACATCTTATGTCTCTTGTGGTTATGAGGGCCCATTGCAACATCCTCTGCGAATGACTGAACAGAACTTCACTTCCTTAATGCTGACCACCAAAGAAGGCAGGATATATTGGGAGCCCTGGCCTAAGCTGCTATTCATTATTATTATTATTTTAGTATTATTAATTAGTATTGTTATTTTATTTCATCAATTTTTAGGTACTGATGCACAATGTCTATTTTTGAAACACACAGGAATAAAAACAGAAGTCTAATACTCTACAAATGTGTGACCTCCAGATCCCAAGCAGGCCTAAACTGATGTAATCCCTCCTTCATGTAGGAGGGAGTGAACTCTGGAGGGGTTATCCTGTCATGCACCAGACTCCTGGACTCCTGAAAACTTTAATAATATGATAGGATCTTGAATCTGCACAGGGTTTATTTACCACCCCTTGAGTACATATATCTTAAAAATATCCCCAATATATTTCCCACTTCCTGTTCATCCCGTCCAATGACACAATATCACCCCTACAGTGGGATAGTGTGATGTTCTACAGAATGTCCAGCTGATCCATTTTTCCCTCCCTTCCCCTACGATACCCTGTCTTTCTCAAATTCTTCATATCAGTGAGATCATATGAAATGAAACAAGACGAAACCAGAGAGAGAAATAATCCATAAGAGACTCTTAATCTCAAGAAACAAACTGAGGGTTGCTGGAGGGGAGGGGATTGGGAGGGATGGGTTGACTGGTTGGTGGACATTGGGGAGGGCATGTGCTATGGTGAATGCTGTGAATTGTGTAAGACTGATGAATCACAGACCTGTATCCCTGAAACAAATAATACATTATATGTTAATAATAATAATAAAAAGCCCAGCTGTTCCATGCTCTTTCTGTGATGTGATCCTATTGGTTCTCCTGGTCCTTGGACATTCATATTGGGACAGGAATTTCATCAGAGGCTCTCTTGAGTATAGAGACTTGCATGAGATAGAAAAGAGTATGTCTTTATAGTCTTGCCACAAGGCCATGTTAATTTTCTCTCCTTCATCGGAAGGTAGACTAAAGGTGTATTAGTGTTCTCCAGAGAAACAGAACCAACAGGAGAAGCAGAGAGAAAAGTAGACATAGACAAGGCAAGACCAGACATCTCTACTATTTTCCACCCCATGCAAATTTCAACTACCTCTGGTTGTCGTTCCTAAAAGGGATAAAAATATATATATTCACTAAGTCAGTGGTCTCATACCATAGACCTGACTCTATGTTCACCTGCTCCAGCAAAAATTCCATACCTGGTACCACTGCTACAATTGGGGCAACTACTTGGCTGAGTTTGTGATATTCCACTGTCATCGTCCAGCTTCTGGTTAGGTGTTAGAGGGCCAAGACTGGTGAGTTAAATGAAAATATGACAGGGATCACCAACCTTGCATCTTTTAGGTCTTTTGAAGTGGCATTAATCTCTGTCCTTACCCCTGGGAGGCAAGAACATTTTTGAAAAGTTTCATGCAGGAAAGTTCAATGTTTTTGTGGATAGTTTGGAGATTTTACATACACAGAGATTCTTATCACCATGACCAGAGAGAATACAGAACCATCCCAACATGCCAAAGAATTCTCTGTGCCATCCCTTTGTATGTCAACCTCTATTCAATGTCTAAACCCTGGTTATTTCTGATCTGTTTCCTTTTTTGTCTTTCCCAGAATACCATATAAATATAATCATGGACATGCAATTTTTCTGAGACTGGATTCTTTCAGTTACTATAATGCATTTGAGATGAATACAAGTTGTTGTATCAATGATTCATTCAAGTGCCTTCACTTACTGGTTTCCCATCACCATTCCCCAGCAATGAAAGTTTTAACAAATACCTGCAAACAGGTGATGCAGCTCCGAAATCCCATTTTAGTGTCTGCTTCCTAGAACCACTTTTTGTGCAGCTTCTGGTCCAACGATAGGTCAGCGGCCCTGGGAAATAAACATTAAGATTCTTAGTTGTGTGTGCAACAGATACATTGGGAAAGGATCTTGCTGGTGAGGAAAGCAGCACTGGAGAGAAAGAGGACTTTATGCAAGAGAATCTTTCACCAACCCAATGGGAACTTGTGGACCTTGGAGGGTTCTTCTGAATGATCACCATTAAATTAGAGAACCGGTCCTTTGTACCCCGATCTCAATCAGTCACTGGATATGGGCCTATCATAGGGAAGGAGCATAACCTGAGGTTAGGCATTCTCCACACTGAGGGAAGTTTCAGGAAAGGGACTGAGATGGTTGCCGTCCTGGGACAATACCCCCAGCAGCTGTAAGAATGAGCATTTGGGTCCTAAAGGGGAGATAAAGGCAGCATCCACTACAAAGCATAACCTGAAATCATGATAAGTACTTATGTCTAGTTCAGATAAGATTAGAGAATGTAACAGAGAACCTTACTTGCATTGGAGATTAACAGAGAACTTTACTTGGCAATAGAGGCCAGGAATTGTATATCACGTATTTCCTCAAAAAGATATGAGGTTAGTAACCACAAAGAAGCAATATCTTCAAAGAGACTAACTGAATTGTTTTAGAGTCTGATACTCTGGGCAAAGAAGGAATTATTTTGGCTACCTGAGCTATGGGCTCTGTTCAGTGCAGCCTCCTCCACCCCTACTTTTTTTTTTCCCTAGAAATTTCTGTGAGTCTTTCTTTACTTGTTAGTTTATCTAGGACTAGGTGTTTTTTTTTTTTTTTTTTCCTTTTTTTTTTTAAGACGTATTGTAGATGGTCTTAAGAGGGACTTTACAACCAAACATGATCCCTGACCTCCTGAAGCTTATAGGGGCAATGAGTCATCTGCCCTGTGTGTGGTGGGTCACTGGAGGGAAGGGCCACAGGAGTGAAGGCATGAGCTCTATTCACAGCTATCATCTTCCTGTCTCTTTCCTCCTTCTCATTAAAAACAAAGGAGATAAAAACATTGTTTAATGAAACAAGATTTGCTAAAGGGACACCCTAAAAGGGCATGTAGAAAAAAAGTGGCTTCAAGTCAACTAAAGGTATGAAATCCAAAGACTAAGTCTGTACTTAGAGTTTTAAGTGATGCCAATTGCAAAGCTGAGATTCACTGCCAAGTTCCCTGGGTTCCCTGGGAAGCTGAAGTGAGGGCAGTAATGCTGTCCCTTTGCATTAAGAAAAATAAAGCACAATGTAAATAACTACAACAGTTCATGATAAATGGCCAATAGAGGTAAATCACACTGGGTCTCCGGGACTTGAAAGAAAAGAGTGGTCAGGATTTTGAAGGAAAAGTGCCATTCGATCACATAAAAATAAACAAGAAATAGGAATCCACCCAATGCATAGTATAAATTATTTAGCACAATGTCACCCCAAAAAGACCATTATATTCCATAATGTTGATTATATCTAAATTGGTGTTCCAGATTCTCTTGTAAGTAGTTGTATATAATATCTTACAGGGGAAAAGAAAAGGGTTGGGGTAGAGTGAGCTGATAAAAAAAAAGATCAGCCTGTTCTATAAAATGACTATTAACTTGGTTAACAGAGACTTCTCTGTGGCCAATTGCCTATAAAGATTAGGAGCAGGAAGTTCATTGGTAAATGAGGCAGAGAAAAAAATTCCGTATGGATTTCCCTTCCTACACATGTGCAAAGGTTAGTAGGAGAAAAAATATATATGTAATGACAATCCTCGGGTGGAGAGCCAGACTGCTCAGAGTTTGCCATATCCAGTCGCAACCCTGGCACAGAGCGGGCAGACTGCCATCATTCAAAAATCAGCAATTCCTGGGCATGGAAAAAAAAAATGTGAAAGCCTCTTAAAGGGAAAATGTACCCAGTCATTGAAGAAGATGGAAACAAAACATAAACAGATTCAGAAGTATGGTATTTTGATTGCTGAAGTTTAGAAAATGTGGAAAAGAAGGAAATGAGATGAAATAAGAACTGAATCTAATTATCTTTTTTCTATTTATCCATATACAGAAATTAGATGTTGGTGGACTCTCAGAGAAAGTTCAGATTCCCACAAAAGATTCAGAGCTTGGTTTTAAGTAGCAGCAGATAAAAGGGAGCCAGATGGCTATTTTGGTGTTTACAAGCTGGGGGAAGCTTTAGGACTATAAAGCAGTCCAGTTCTTGAATTACTCCAAAATAAATTAAATAATAGAAAATGTCTTGACCGATTCACCTAAACCTGTTGATAGCGTTTCAGAAATATTTAAATGTTCTGTGTAAAAAACAAACAAACAAACAAAACAAAACAAAACCTCTGGTAAGAGATGCTGAATGTAGCGTTTTTAAGGGTCACTGCCCATGGATGTTATGTAACATTTATCTATGTTATTTTTTATTAAAGGGTCCAGGGACCATGATTGTCTGTGAAATCTAAAGAGTTATGAGCTATACCTTCAGTAAACTCAAGAAAATCACCGCTTTGAGAAGAAACTGATTCCCCCCCCCCCAAAGCCTATATTAAGTTGAATTTATGGAGATTTCAGGGTAATAATATACTGCATATAGGATGGCATGGAAATGAACTTGCTGCCTTGAGTCTTTGCCATCTTTAAGCAGTTAACAAAGGGATTGGCCTAGAATACACACTCACGAGGCAAGAACCTAGGTCCTGGTAAGAAGACAACTGCTATAAAAATGTTGGATTTAAACCATTGCATGTAAATGAAGAGAGAATGGAAGGAATTTCCAAACGTCCTAAAAAATGAAAGTGCTGAGTGCACTAAGCTAGCTTTTTAAAAAAGTTTTTTGATAGTTTCCAAAAGAGGCTTGCTTGAGGAGGTCCAGCTCAGGTCAGCCCAGGTCCCCACAGAACTGGAGGATCTTCCTAACTCAACTGGGTTCACGCCCTTGATAAGATATCTGCAGGCAGAGCGTACAAGAGTCAGGCTACTGTTCTATCTTCCACTTCAAGGAAAGTACGAGTTACTCCCCAGATCCCTGGAGGAATGCCTAATATCTTTGTGGAAACATTTTTAGGCACTATGCTTCCAGAGAGATAAGAAATTCTCATGCATGTCTCTCTCTGCTCCTTTATACCACTCTGAATGGGTACATTTGGAAATGATTGAAAACATACTATGAACTTGTTTCTGACCTGGGTGTCTCTGAGTTAAAGCATCTCTCCTTTGAACAAATGCTTAAGACATGGGCTGGGCACTGTGGGTAAATGGGAGGGTCACTGCCCATGGATGTTATGTAACATTTATCTATGGGAACCAGATGAGCAGGCAGACTGAGGATCATGAGAGAAGGTATTTCTTGGAAACATTGACTTCATAGAGAGTGTGTGGGGGAAATGTCACAGGGAAGACAACCAATTTTTCCCTTCAGAAGCCGGATGTCAGTCAGTTGTAATTCTATCAAAGGCTCTGAGACTCCCGATGTTTCTGTGAGTGAGCACATGTTATCATGAGCAATAGACAGGTCTTAAATATTGTAAAAAGTCCTTTAAATAAAGACTTGCATGTCTGCTTGAGGCATGAAAAGGGCTCAGGACGTGTCCAGTGTCAGTTCCCCAGGGGACATATGGCACCCATCTTTCATTGCTCTCTGTGGAGCAGCTCCTTATAAATCTTAAGAAATTAACTGCGACTCAAAAGGAAAAGTGACAAAGGATATCAAAATATAATATCACCAGCTGTGTCCTAGAAATAGCACATCAAAACCACAGATGAAGACAGCTCTCCAGCTATGAAATCAACCTTGTTTTTTTATTCTATCACTCATATCTTTTCCCTTTTTTAAATTTAAATTCAATTAGCCAACATATAATACATCATCAGTTTCTGATGTACTGTTCAAAGTAAAGTTTATCAGTTGTGTATAACACCCAAGGCTCATCACATCACATGATCTTCTTTAAATCAATTTTATTTTATTTCTTTCAGTCACCCAACTCAGAGCCCATTATGAACCTTTTGCTTACATATCTAATTTTCCAAAGAAAATTCACCTCTATTGACTCATCAAGTATATTTCTAAATTTCCAGCAGAGCAATGAGTGATTCCTACATATGCTTTATTTATTTGTTTGTTTACTTACTTATTCATTTATTTCAGAGAGAGGGAGAGAACACATGCATGTGAGTGGGGCAAGGTGGGGGGGGAGGTGGCAGTAAGGAGTAAGGAGAGGGAGAGGGAATCTTAAGCAGGCTCGGACCCAGCACAGAGCCCAAAGGTGGGCTTGATCTCATTACTCTGAAATCATGACCTGAGCCGAAATCAAGACACTTGTAAGAGACACTTAACTGACTGAGCCACCCAGACACCCCTCATTTTTTTTAGAAAATTATTACACTGTTTGGGTCTGATTAGCGGGGCAAAACAGCAATCAAATGTGAAGTTATTTTTTTTCTGCTTCCATCCACTAGACAATCTCCAACTCACTTTATATGAGAAAAAAAAATGTGAAATGTGGATCTCAGTTAAATTTGAACATATTTTCCCATTCAAACGTTAGCCCTCTGCCAAACTTAGAAGAAAGTGCATCTTATTCTTCTGCTATAGTCTCCAAAGGCAGCCGCAAGATTATAGTTCTGATTGTAGACAGAACTGAGTACATTGTGTTCATTTTCCTGTTCTCTTCATAATCATTGCAACATGAAGAGTTATCAGTGAGACGTAGTCGGACAATCAAATGACAGTAATCACAAGAGGGTAAACAAATCAAGGAAAACCAGTGGGGAATGAGAAACAAGGCTGCAGATGCTTTCCTTCAGTGGGTTCATGCACTCTCTGAATGTCAGTTGACTTGAAAATCAGTGGATCATCAGGTCATCAAGGTAAAAACCAAGAGCATCACTGGGTCTCAAACAATGCCTCAGGTCACAGACTGATAGATTCAGTGGGGAAAAATCTAGCATTCAATTTCCACAATTTTCCTTTCAGGAAGCTCCTTGCAAAGTTACTTCTGTGAGTGTTCAAATGAGCATCATCTTTTCATCACTGACCAAATTATTTTATTCCAATGAAAACTGATTATTAGGATTAAACAAATGGGGGGGGCACATCTGTTCCTGAATATTGAGGAGATGATTTTTGCTAAAGTGGAAGAAATCACCTACTGTGATTTTTACGTAACTAAGTAAAGAAACATGTGATGGTATAAAAGAATCAAGAGTACCGAAGAAAAGTAATAACCAAACACTTTGCAGTCAAAGTTCTGAGACATTGGTGCTTATACAGAATTTGCAAACTCTCTCTCTCTTTTTTTTTTTAAGATTTTATTTTATTTGACAGAGAGAAACACAGCGAGAGAGGGAACACAAGCAGGGGGAGTGAGAGAGGGAGAAGCAGGCTTCCTGCTGAGCAGGGAGCCCGATGTGGGATTCGATCCTGGGTCTCCGGGATCATGACCTGAGCCGAAGGCAGTCGCTTAACCAACTGAGCCACCCAGGTGCCCCCAGAATTTTCAAACTCTTATTTCCCACTTTGTCTGTCTGCATTGAAACTGCTGCTGGTCCTGGGGCACCTGGGTAGCTCTGTTGGTTGGGCGGCTGCCTTCGGCTCAGGTCATGACCTTGGAGTTCTGGGATCAACCCCACATCAGGCTCCCTGCTCAGCAGCAAGTTTCTTTCTCCCTCTTCCTCTCTTTCTGCTCCTCTCCCTGTTAGTGTTCCCTCATTCTCTCAAATAAATAAAATCTTACAAAAAAAGAAAAAAAAAAAGAAATTGTGTGTCCCTTTCAAAGAACCCATGGCTTTCCTCTGTCCCACAGTCATAGTGACAAAGTTCATTTGGGTTCTGAGAACTTCAAATTTTATTTTATTTTGATAAAAATGGGATACTGTAGATAGATTGTATTTAAAAACTCAAGCAACTAAACAAAATGTTAAAGTGTGTGATTGCCTAAAGTGTTCCAAACTTATACAAATTAAGGGGAATGATATAGAATAAAAGTCAGCTGAGAATCTAAATGAAGATCACTTCCTTTAAAGACAGCAAAAAAAAAAAAAAAAAAAAAAGGGAGAGACGGCCCAGACACAATGAAAGGCTGATCATTTTAATTATCTCTATCTGTAGCTAAGCAAAATGAAGCAAACCCATGGAATTAGGAATTAGGAATCAGGAATTCACAGTCAAATTAGCATCTCTGGTCTTGGAAAGCATATTGTTTTACCTTGCACACTTCTTTGTTCCCCAACTCTAAAGCCATGTCTCTGTTTAGATGAAGCGTGAACTTGGCCTTGTAGCATCCTATATTATGCTCTGTCTGAATACACACAGGCTATCAGACACTCGACCTGAGAGCCCCAAAGCATCTAGACTGACCCAACACTTTCACCTATTTCTAATCAAACCATTCCCAAATATCTAATCAAAACCATTTCATCTTTTTAACACAATCAGACAAGCCTCTTGGCATTTAAAATTTGGGGTTTCTCCACATCAGCATAAATGGCACTATACCATTTTAGTGGGTATTATTCTCACCCTCTTGCTTACAAATGGCTCATGTGATATATAGTCTCAAAGAAAAAAAAAAATCCGACAGAAATAAAGAATGGGGCAAGAGGTCAACAGGCCTCAGAAGGAAAAAAGCAACTAGAAGGTTATGTTTGAGTGACCAAGGAATTTGATCTGATTGTGTAGCTGTTTCTCAGTTGTTATAAAAAGAACTCACGGCAATCCTTGGGACTTACAGGGGCCTTTTGATCTTCTGTAATTACATTCCTCTAAACTAGTGTTATGCTTCTATGTTGTAGGGCTATTCATTTTTTTAATATTTTATTTATTTATTTGAGAGAGAGAGAGTGCGTAAGAGAGAGCTTGAGAGGGGAGAAGGTCAGAGGGAGAAGCAGACTCCCCGCAGAGCTAGGAGCATGATGAGGGTCTCGATCCCGGGACTCCAGAATCATGACCTGAGCTGAATGCAATGGCTTAACCAACGGAGCCATTCAGGTGCCCTTGTAGAGCCATTCCTTCAATGGTTCTTATAAGAGGAGAGGTCTGATTCTTCACAGCACCCCATTTTGGGAGAGGTTTTGGGTTTCTAACATAAAGTAATTGAAAACGATCTAATATCAATAGCAGCTTATTTATTTGTGTCTGACTCTGTCTCTGCTCCCACTCATTCTTACCAGATTGCTACATACCTGTCGTAAAGTATAGTGGTTATGAGTCCTGGGTGTTATATGCAACTGATGAATTGTTGAACAGTACATCAAAAACCAACAATGTACTATATGTTGGTTAATTGAACACAATAATAAATTTTTTTTAATTACAGTGGAATGGCTTATTAAAGTGGCCTATAACCCATGTCAACCTTATTATATATGCTATCCATGCATATATACATGAATAAGAGATCCATTTATACATTCAAGCATATAGGAAGTTTCACAAATATTTGGATGCTAAATTTGTTACAACTCACAAGTGTAATGGTGTGAAATAAAGCAAACTGCTCATTTTTCCACTTCTGTACAAAAAGAGCAGGCTTATTGGCATGCTAAAGTTTGTCTCTAATTCTCAATGAATACTCACTGAAGCAACTATAAACAAGCTCGTTTTCCAGAAAAGGTCTCAACAAATTCAAAAAAGAATTTTAAATTTAAAAAAAAAAAATTTAAGAGGCACCTGGGTGGCTCAGTTGGTTAAGTGACTGCTTTTGGCTCAGGTCATGATCCTGGAGATCCGGGACCGAGCCCCACATCGGGCTCCCTGCTCGGCAGGAAGCCTGCTTCTCTCTCTCTCATCCCCTCTGCTTGTGTTCCCTCTCTGCCTGTGTTTCTCTCTGTCAAATAAATAAAATCTTAAAAAAAAATTAAAAAAAAATTTAAGTCAAAAAAAAAAAGATGAGACTGAAAAAAAATGAAAACTTTGGGAATTCAGAGTCATTTCCTCAAATTACTAAAATTATATTCATTTCAGCATAAAACACAATGAATCATCTGTTGTGCCAACACACTGACTTTTCAGGCTTAGTACGACTGTACTTGTTTACAGTCCTTGTTATTACAATCGTTCACATGATTCAGGCACATTCTAACATTTGAAGCTATGTCTGAACCTTTCCTCGAGTTTGGTAGACTGGCTATAGCCTCACTCACGGCTGAGTTTCATGCTCTGAATGTTGGGTCTGATTTCCAAGCAGTAAAAAAGAAGTCTATATTGCTTGTCTCCTTTTAATCATAAATTCAGGCTAAAGATGTCAATGGTAAGTGAGTCTCTTCGTTCCAATACAAACAAGTTGGAGGGCCTCTCTGTTCATTTCAGGTACAAATAGGTTGATGCTTTACTAAAGACCTTTAGGGCATTATTTTTCTCAATTCATAGCGCCCATAGGTTGACAGGCTGAGTTAAAAGAGATTAGCTGATGAGACATTAGGATGCTGACCATGCATCAGACAAGCAATCCAAAATGCTGAGTACCTACTTTTATTGGTTAGATCTGTCATTAGGAAAGATCGTTGACTGGGGAGCGTTAACAACAGAATGATTTTTCTCAGTTCTGGAGACTGAGAGTTCAAGAGCAAGATGCCGGTATGGTCAAGTTCTGGTAAAAGTTCTCTTTCCAGGCATGCAGATATTTGTCTTTTTGCTGGGTCCTCACATGGAGTGTGTGTGTGTGTGTGTGTGTGTGTGTGTGTGTGTGTGTGGAAAGGGTAGGGGATGGGGGGAAGGCAGAGGGGAAACTCTAATGCCTCTTCTTATAAAGTCACCAATCCCAGGGCACCTGGGTGTCTCAGTCTGTTAAGTGTCTGCCTCTGCCTCAGGTCATGATCCCAGGGTCCTGAGAATGAGTCCTGCATTGCTCAGCACAGAGCCTGCTTCTCCCCCTGCCTGCCCCTGCCCCCTGCTTGTGTGCATGCTCTCTCTCTCTCTCTTTTCCTCTGACAAATAAATAAATAAAATCTTTAAAAAAAAAAGTCATTAATCCCATCATGAGGACCCTACCTTTATGACTTCTGACCCTATTTACTTCCAAAGGCCTCCAAATACTGGGATTAGGGCTGCAACAAATGGATTTTGAGGGCATACAAACATTCAGTCTCCTACTGTATGTCAACCAGGTCACCCAATTGTAGGCAGGTCATTGGGCATGAAGACTCCAGCTACTATCACCCAGTAGACAGTGAGGTGGAGATTCATATTTCATGGCTTTAGATAAGTGAAGCCATGTTGCTGAGAAATGAGGAATCCATATGATTGCCAGGTGCCAAGCAGAAAGATTTATCTTAACTTAAAAGGTTTTAAACATGCCTCTTATTTTCTTAACTGACCAATTATTATCACTGCAGAGAAAAGGCAAGTCCACAGTGAACAGGTTAGAAAAGCAGAAAAAAATAGGAAGAGGTAGCCGGCAAGAGCAAAGAACATCAGATGAAAGCAAAGCCTTCCAAAGAACATTGTTAATCAATACTAGGAATTCAATATAAATCTTGAATAAGTGGATAAGCAAAGATGAATAAGTTCCCTGAGGCAAGAAATGGATATTGTACAAGAGGAAGTAGATCATCACAGTGCATTCCAAAAATCGAGAAGAACATTTCAGTGCAGAAATAAACTGTCTGTATAACTATAGTCAGTAAGAATTATCACCTGAAAAATTTTTAGGGATGAGGGACTGAAGACCTATACCAGTAACCAGTTTTAAGCTTCTTGAGACACTTGAGAACACTTGTTAAATAAAAACTTGAATATTAAACCATATCTAGCTCTCATTACAGGCGATGTGGTTAGCTAATGGTAATACATTCATTTTCATCTTGATATCAAATCCTGAGTTAAAATTTCTCACACATGAATACCTGGGTCAGGTGGACCCTTCCTATTAGAATCAATATTCAGTTACCCAGAGTGGGCAAAACAAAGCAGACAAAGCTCCTTATATATCTTTTTTTTTTTAAGATTTTATGTATTTATTTGACAAAGAGAGATCACAGGTAGGCAGAGAGGCAGGCAGAGACAGAGGAGGAAGCAGGCTCCCTGCTGAGCAGAGAGCCCACCACAGGTCTCAATCCCAGGACCCTGAGATCATGACCTGAGCTGAAGGCAGAGTCTTTAACCCACTGAGCCACCAGGCGCCCTATACATCTTTTTTTTAAGCCAAGCTTCTTTCCAACCATGATAACAAATGTTGAAGATAATAATGTTAATAGCAATGATGAAAGAGTAAAGATGAAAAAATACTAACAATTTTAATAGAAAAAAAAATGATTAGAAACAACAATGCTGATGATTTACATGCAAAAGATGCCAGTGGCCCGTGATAGGGAAGTCTGGAATCTTCTTACTTGGCTTAATTTGCAAACAGTACTTAAGTTGCTGTATGAACACAGACCAGGACAGAGGTTTCCAAGCACTATACTCCGTGTCTGATGAAGTTTTTCATGATGCCACCAGACTAAAAGAAGTACCTAGGGATACCATTTTGGGGGTAACTAGGTCCAAATCACTTAGCTATAGGGACCTACATGATATCTAAGAGACATTTTTTTCCAGAAAAATTAAAATATCCCAAGGTAGCACCACGTATTAGCTATAGAACCCAAGAGTGTCTCAGCACAGAGTTTGGGAACCACTGGTATATTTTATTAATTAATTCAGGTTTTTAAACATGTAATACACATGTAACTGTACTTCACTTTTTCTTGCTTTAGTTTATTCAATTAAAATTTGTATCTAAAAAAAAATGGATCTTACTTTCTGGAGTTGTCATTAAAAGGATCCAGTTCAGGTAACCTAGGTACAAAGAAAGTTCCTGGTACTTAGCACAATAAATCTTAGCTAAGTTTATCACTGTTGACCATAAGACATTATACAGTATTCCCCTTCTTGTGATTTTGATAAATCTAGACAGCATCAGAGATTTCCTTGGGAAAACCATATTGTAGAAGTGGGCTCACGTTTTTACTTCTCACTCCTTTGTAACAAGCTGGAGTTATAAAGTTCTGAAGAAAGGCTTATCAGGGGACTCCCATAGGTACTTCCTCCCAGAACAGAGCAGAAGCAAATCAGGTCCTTGTTTTAATTAAGGCTTAGTCATGCGACTAGTTGGACTTTCCAAGAAAATTATGTCTCTATATCTTCAGCATCTAATTAAATACAAAAAGAAATGCAAGAATTTAGCCAAGCTTTTGACTATAGACAAGAAGAGTTTCCAGCTCATTCAATAGACTGGCTTTTCATTCCCGCACAGTTATCAACAGGAAAAGATAGTGGGATTTTGATGATTTTTGAAAAAGAGATTGCTGAAAAGGGAAACAGTAAATTGCAATGAGTTTTTACAGATCTGTGTCTAGTTTGCTACATTTACTTTGCCTTGCTCAACTACTTAGTTGGTTTTTAGTTGAAAGATACAGTTTTACAAGATGATAAAAAGCAAATTCCAAAGTTGGATCAATGCCCCTCTCAGTTTTAATACTAATGTGATCTTTTTGATGTTTTTTTTTATTATCCTAGCTATACATTTCTAGCTATTACAATGATTATTTTTTTAATCTGTTATCTTTTCAACTGTTCTACCATCTACCCCCTCCTAAGAAGAACCCATAACATTTGCAACAACCTCAATATCCATGCCATCAACTATGGTAGGTTGTGTTATTTGTTGATCATGCTTCCCTGTAGGCAAAATATATTTTCCCTACGCCACTGATTTTTGGGAGATGCCATTCCACTTTCTTTGGCCAGTGCCAACATAAGTGAACAGGAGGTACACCACATGGAGGCTGAACCTGTAAGTGTGCTTCCCTTCTTTGCTGCTGCTTCTTTTCTTTTGTCCTTCACCATCAGAACAGCGTATCCCAAACAGGGGGTCCTTGGTCAGCTTGGACATGCAGCCAAGCCCAGCAGAGCCCGGTCACAATCAACCTCATCCTGACATGAGTGAAAGAGGCTTGCATCTTGTTTTTAAAGATTGTATTTATTTATTTCCCTGCTTACTTACTTACCTACTTATTTACTTACTGTTATTTGGACAGCATGAGTGAGGAGAGGAAGAGAAAGGGCAGAGGGAGAGAAAGAATCTCAAGCAGACTCCCCACTGAGCACAGAGCCCTACATGGGGCTCCATCTCATGACCCTCAGATCATGACCTGAGCCAAAATCAAGAGTCAGACGCTGAACCAACTGAGCCACCCAGGTGCCTCAAGAGGATTTCATTTTTATAAACCTTTGAAATACTGAGGTTGTTTGTTACCGCAGTAAGAACTGACTAATACCTCAAGGTGTCAACATTATACTTGCAAATTGTATTGATTGCCTCCTCGTTTATGACATTCCCATCTACTATCCAAGATGATATTCTATATTAATCATCACCCCTGATTTCTTTACTTCTAAAATTTTAATTTCCAGTATTTCACTCTGTCTGACTACAATCCCTGCCTCTTCAGACTCTCCTTTTTTTTCTAAACTTCCTTGCTCCTGCAACACACATCCTTCAAGCTGAGACACCCCCACACACACACTGGCCAGATCTGTAACATCACATGCTTCATTCACTCTGTTATCTCCCTTTTCAGCCCTACTTCTTTCCCCTCTGAAAGGTTCTGGTCACCAACACCAATGTCTGGGTATGTGCATGGTGGAGGTGAGGATAAGGGCTGCCCCACACCAAGGAGTAATTCTGGGACTCCAGTGGGGTATCTCACAATTCAACTCAGTTCTGACACCATCTACTCAGAGATGGCTTCAGGTCCCCCAGGTTAAGGGTTCGTCCTATAAGACTACCTCCCCAACTCTACCTCCCTGGCCTTCCTTTTCAGATGCCCCTTGCAAGACCAGGTTGTCTTTTGTAATGGTCATCAACCTGGAAACTCTCTGAACTTTTATTCAGGGTTTTCAGAGGCTTCATTACATAGGCACGACTGATTAAATCATTGATTATATCCAAGATCTATCTATAAAGAACTCCTCAAAATCAACACCAAAAAAAAGATGATCACATCAAAAAATGGGCAGGAGACCCATGAACAGGCACTTCTCCATAAAAAGACAATACAAATGGCTAACAGACACATGAAAAAATGTTCGTCATCATTAGCCATCAGGGAAATTCAAGTCAAAACCACATTGAGATACCACCTTACACCAGTCAGAATGGCCAAAATTAACAGGACAGCAAACGACAAGTGTTGGAGAGGATGTGGAGAAAGGGGAACCCTCTTACACTGTTGGTTTAGAATGCAAGTTGGTACAGACACTTTGGAAAACAGTGTGGAGATTCCTTAAAAAATTAAAAATAGAGTTACCCTATGACCCTGCAGTTGTACCCCAAAGACACAGATGTAGTGAAAAGAAAAGCCATATGTACCCCAATGTTCATTGCAGTGATGGCCACAATCGCCAAACTGTGGAAAGAGCCAAGGTGCCCTTGAACAGATGAAAGGATAAAGGAGATATGGTCCATATATATAATGGAATATCACACCTCCATCAGAAAGGATGAATATCCAACTTATGTATCATCACGGACAGGACTGGAGGAGATTACGCTGAGTGAAATAAGCCAAGCAGAGAAAGTCAAGTATCATATGGTTTCACTTACTTGTGGAGCATAAGAAATAACATGGAGGACAGTAGGAGAAGGAAAGGAAATGAGACTGGGGTAAATCAGAGAGGGAGAGGAAACATGAGAGACTTTGGACTCTGAGAAACAAACAGAGGGTTTGGGGAGGGAGGGGGCGGGAGATGGGTGAGCCTGGTGGTGGGTATTAAGGAGGGCATGTACTACGTGGAGCACTGGGTGTGATGAATATTGGAACACTGAAAAAATAAAATTATTATTTTAAAAAAATGTTTAAATAAAAGAGGTACTTCTAAAAAAAAAATAAATAAATCATTGACCATTGGCCATGGATTCAACCTGTAGCCTCTCCACTCCCCAGAGGGACTGAAATTTTCAACCCTCTAATCACCTGGCTTGGTCTCCAGGCAGCCAACAGTCTTCCCTCAGTGCAGTCCAAAGGTCACATTGTTAACATAACAAAAGGTACCTTTGTGACTTTTAACACCTACGGAATTCCAAAGGTTTTAGGAGCTCTGTGCTAGAAATGGGATAGAGATCAAATCTATATTTCTTACTACAAATCACAATATCACCTGCTCCTCTTTGAACATGGGTCTCTTATAATAAAACAATCATAAAAGTCAAAAGATCATCACTAGAATCCCGTTCAGTCATTAATAACTATTAGATCCACACCTTAAGACAGGTCTCCCAGGGTGAGGCCACTCAGATTAGCTGGCTTTCATAGACTATATCAGGTTCCAAAAGCAGGAGTAATTTCAGCAATAGGGGCTTCACCTTTTCAGAGATCTGGTAGATTTGAGCTAAGAGACAATATCATCTCTTACTCTGAACCTCTGCTGAGGTATTGATGTAACCTTGGCTTTCCCTCCTACATTACATAACCCATTTCTTCATTCCCTTACCCTCAGCTACAGTGTCACCTTTTCTCCATTTATACCAAACTTTTCCATCCTAGAAAGGGACATTAGTTTCAGCTACTATGCAGATCTCGAAGACAGGCAACAATACCATCCTATCAAGTTCCTCCCCGATCCTCTCCTGTTCACATGGGCTAAGGCTACTTAGGTGCAACAAAGAGAGCTATTTTTGCCATCAGGAAATGTGGCTGAATTCACTGTTGATCCCAGTTTGGGAAATGGGTGAAGGCACTTCCTGTCCCATCAGGCCCTAAAGAATTATGGCATCAAAACAAGACTTTCTGACTAGGAATCATCCCTGTTCTGACGCTTGTAATTACAGTCCTGGTCCCATGACCACTGCATCAGGTAGCGGGGGAGAAACAAAAGTTGAGGCGTTGTGAGGAAGAAAGAATATCAGCACCTTCCTTCCCCACCAGCCTTTCCCAGGTCTACCAGGAAAATAGCGATCTACCTGGTGGGGACACTCCTTTGGCCACCCTTCACGTTCATGTTGAGTGTGAGCACACACTCATGAAGGTGTATAAGCCAGCTCCTCGTGCTTTTATCTCCCCCTGTAGTAGACAACCAATGTTTTAATTGTCCATTCTAGTTCTCTACCAAACTAGTCATCTGGGGGAGATCTCCCTCTCTGCTCCCTGTTGGACATTATCTGCTGTAAAGACAATGATCTTGATGGCCAACAGGCACGTGAAAAGATGCTCACCATCACTCATCATCAGGGACATGCAAATCAAAACTACAATAAGATATCACCTCACACCTGTCAGAATGGCTAAAATCAACAACACAAGAAACAACAGGTGTTGGCAAAGATGTAGAGAAAAAGGAACCCTCATGCACTGTTGGTGGGAATGCAAACTGGTGCAGCCACTGTGCAGAACACACAGTATGGGGGTTCCTCAAAGAGTTAAAAGTAGAATTATGTTATGATCTAGTAATTGCACCACTGAGTTCAAAGAACATGAGAACATTCGAGGTTATATGGCCCCCACTGGATGTTTATAGCAGCATTATCTATAATAGACAAGATATGGAAGCAGCCCAAGTGTCCACTGACTGATGACTGGATAAAGAGGATGTAGTGTGTGTGTGTGTGTGTATATATATATATATATATATATATATATATATATATATATAGAATGTGTGTGTGTGTATATATATATATACACAAAGAATGCCATAAATAGTGAAATCTTGTCATTTGCAACAGCATGGAGGGAGCTACAATACAATGCTAAGTGATATAAGTCAGTCAGAGAAAGACAAATATCATATGGTTTCACTCAGGTAGAATTTAAGAAACACATGAACAATGGAGAAAATTAGCAGACAGAGAAAGAGGGAGAAATCAAGAAACAGACTCTTAATTACAGAAAACAAACTGATGCTTACCAGAGGGGAAGGGGTAGGGAGATGGGTTCAATAGATAATGGGGATGAAGGAGGGCAGGTGTTGTGATGAGCACAGTGTTATACGCAGAAGTGTTGAGTCATTATATTGTACCCCTAAAATTAATACAGCATTGTATGTTAACTAAATAGAATTAAAATAAAAACTTAAAATTTTAAAAACTGGAGTTAATGATTGATCATGCCTACCTAAGGTAGCCCTCATAAAAATCTCCAAGGTTGGTGTGGGACAGCTTCCAGGCGAGCAAACAAATTTGCACTGGGAGGATAATGAGCCGCAACTCCATGGGGACAGAAGCTCCAGCACTTGAGATCCCAGTCTACAGAGGGCCATGACCCATAGAAATTGTCCTTACCAGCAGCCCAGTCTCAGGCTCAGGCCATCTTACTGGCTCCCATTCAGGGTGTCCCATTGCCACCCTTTCTGTTTGATACCACTAGGCAGGAGAGATGCTTCCATGTCAGACACCAAGTCTATCCCCATAATACAGTCAGGTAAAAGAGACACACCCCTTCACATAAAGCTTGTTCCCACATGCCAACTCTCCCACAAACTTTAGCCTTAATTCCATCAACCTGTAAATTCCTCACATTCCTCACTGTAACCTCTGTTTGGACTCCATCAACAGGTTCTGGTTTGACAACGTGAGAGGGGTTAGGGAAAGTAGTCCCTGGCCAGATAGCATGTCCCTTCCCACAAAACATTCAGGACAAGTTGATACAGCTTCAAATAATTCTCTGCTTAAACATTCCAACTTTCACAATCCCATCAACCATTGCATTCTGACACTCTCTCCATCTAGTTGTAGCATGAGTCAGGGCTCCACCAATGGGTTTTGGTACAACTGTTTATGGGATTCTTGTGTCAAGGAATCCTGGAGATCTGTTTTCTCCACTCCCTGACCATTTTACCCACTCTTGTGCCAAAGGCTTTAGGTCCCCCTGTGAAGGATCATACCAAGGGAGCTTGGCTCTTTCGTCAGTCATTAACTTGGTTCATCTGCCTAACCACTGCCCCAAGAAACAGCTGCTCAGATATCCCATGGTAATCTCTGTCTTCCAGCTTTTCCAATTTTTTCCCATCTTGGGTGCCTTAGTAGCTCAGGTGATTAAGTGTCCAACTCTTGATTTTGGCTCAGGTCCTGATCTCAGGGCCCTGGGATCAAGCCCATGTCAGGCTCTGCACTCAGGACAGAGTCTGCTTGAGATTCCTTCTCCCTCAGCCCCACCCAAGCTCATGCTCTCTCTAAAATAAACAAACAAATAAAATCTTAAAAATAAATAAAATAGATAAAAACAAAAATCTTCATCTTATTGGGAAGAATAAGACAATCTCTTTGTTCACCTGTTCCAATTCTCTTGTTAATAAATCTAAAGTTTTTATTAGCATCTGTAAAACCTAGCACAGGTAGCTGAGATAAAAAATTGGATGAAGCTTCCGATTTTTCAGTTCTATGACAATAAAGTTTTATGGGGTGCCATGTGAAAGGGCCTCTTATCCACAGCATTTACCACGACCTGGTGCATATCCCTGTCATCATGAAGCCAGTTTCATATCGCTTGCATACAAGGCATATCAGTGCTTCATCTGGGGTGTTCCACTTAGCATTTATAGGTGGAGAGAGTCCCCCTTCCAGGGTAAACAGATCTTCCAGGGGCTTTATCCAGTCCACCAGGCTTTTGTTCCCAGAGAATAATCTCCTATGTGTCTGGATCACCTATGGCCATCTGGAATTGCTCCCCAGTGAGCCGTGGGTCCTGTATCAATCCATATATGCTCTTCCACTCAGCAGAATTCAAGGCCAAAGACACAGCTCCTAAATTAATCACTCATAATCCTCTTCAGTAACACTCTGCCTTCCCTACAGAGAACTCATGGCCCAGAATAAGTAAACCCTTCCACATCCTCAACTCTGACTTGGAGCTGTTCCTTCTCTGCCTTCTCCGTGAACTGGGAGGGGCCCCCTATAGACGCTGTCTCCTTGGCAACCTTCAAACTAAAGGGGGATTTTTGCTCAGACCCCAATAGTCACGGCCTAGGGCTGAAGTGATCATGTTCTCTTTCCTCGCCATTTTCTCTTCTAAACTCTTTGCCCTCCTTCTTCCTTGGAATGCCTCCTTGAATTGAGGGATACCAGAATGTACCTATGCCTGCCTTTGTCCTTGCCTTCATCACACCATTTCCGAGGTATTCTATCCATTTAAGTCACTATTTCATTCTTCATTCCTGTTCCTGTCACCCTTGCGGGTGATTTCAACATCCACACATGACTCACCAAATACCCCGTCCTCTCAATCTTCACTCCTTTCTTCCAATAATCTTTTCCTCAGCCCCACGTTAGCACTCCCAGAGGCTCACCCTTCATTTGGTCCTTACCGGTAACCTCAACACCTTCAAAATCTTGCTTTGAAGCATCCTGCTCCCTGACCATCACTTCTTATATTCCAAGTTCACTTGTATTTCTTTTCTTATGCCAACTATTCTGTGTGGTCAGCTAAGTATATAATTTGTTGACCCAGCTTCTTTTTTCATATATTCATGATAGGGGCGCCTGGGTGGCTCAGTTGGTTAAGCGACTGCCTTCGGCTCAGGTCATGATCCCGGAGACCCGGGATTGAGCCCCACATCGGGCTCCCTGCTCGGTGGGAAGCCTGCTTCTCCCTCTCTCACTCCCTCTGCTTGTGTTCCCTCTCTAGCTGTGTTTCTCTCTGTCAAATAAATAAAATCTTTAATATATATATATATTCATGATAGCTTTCTGTATTAGTTTGCTAGTGCAACCATGACCAAACACCATGGAATACCAACAGGCAACTGAAACAACCGAATTTCGTTTTCTCACAGTTCTATTGGCTAGAAGTCCTAGACTAAGTGCTGGCAGGGTGGGTTTCTCCTGAAGCCTCTCTCCTTGGCCTAGAGATGGTTGTCTTCTCCCTCTGTCTTCATGGAGTTTTCTCTGTGTATGTGTCTCTGTCCTAGTTTCTTCTTATAATAACACCCATCCTTTTGGATTTGGGCCCATTCTAATGACCTCATTTTAACTCAATTCCTTTTTTAAAGGCTCTAACTCCAAGTACAGTCACATTCAGAAGTATGGGGTATTTGGAGGGGACATAGTTTGACCTATAACACTCTCATCTCCACAACTCCCACCTTATCCAGCTTAGATTCCATGCTCTATCATTTCTATCAACTTTGCAAACACCTTCAGCCCCTTGTTTCTTTCTCCCTCTGCCATCATTCTCATCTATCATCTATTTTTTCATCCCATACCTGTACACATGCAGCTACATAGTGAAGGAAAAAAAATACATATAGCCATGTAGCTCCATTTAAATTAGTAACCGCATTGTAAATACTGATTAGCAATCTTTCTAAACATACCTAGGGTTTTCTGAAACAGCTGTTTCATACTTTCTCTAAGTGCCCCAACTCCCACCACCTTCTCCTCTCACCACACTCTCAACTCCTCACCTACTTTTTTAATTGAGTAGATATTATTTTGAGGACTCCCATAGAGAACCAACACAAGTCTAATGGGCTACCTATGCAGGTCTACATACACAGTGTCTACCATACCTCTTGGCAAAATGGAGGTCTCCCAGGGCATACCCTGCCCCTAGTTTCCTGGAGCCCATCTTTTCTTACCAACTCAAGAATGAGGGTCTATGGTCTATGGTCTAACTTATTTCTCTTGTATTATCAATTTTTTCCCTCTCTCTCTACGAGGTCATTTCCATTTAAATATACTGAGAACATTCCATGTTTAAAAGTTTTTTGACATGGGGTGTTTGGGTGACTCAGTGGGTTAAGCGTCTGACTCTTGATTTCAACTCAGGTCATGATCTCAGGGTCATGAGCTCAAGTCCAGCATCTGGCTCCAAGCTGGGTATGAAGCCTGCTTAAGATTCTGTCTCCAACCCCTTCTCCCTCTGCCCGTACCCCACTCTTTCTCCCTCTCAAATAAGTAAATAAATAAGTACCTAAATAAAAGTCTCTTCATCTTTACTTCTACATCTATCCACTGCCACATTTTCTTCCCCCTTCAAAGTAAAATTCCTGAAAGAACTTTCCATGATGGTCTTCACTTCCTTGTAACCCATTCTCTCCACAGCCAACTTGGACCAGGCTTCTGTTCACCCCCACACACACACTCAGATTGACCTCTCTAAGGTGTTGCCAAATCCAGTGGTCACTTTGCTGTCTTCATTTGACTCAGACCACAGCAGGATTCAACACAGTTTATTGTCCTTTGGTTATTAAAATCCTGTCTCTTCCTGGGCTTCTGTGATAGTCCTCCCACCTCACGGACTGTTATTTGGCCTCTTCAGTTGGCCTCCCTGCCTCTGCTTCATCTTTAAGTATGTGAGCGTTCCAGGGATTAGTACTAAGCCCTGGAACTTTTCTCTTTCTATATTTTCTCCTTAAGTTATAGCTCCAGTTCCAAACCTTTAATACTGCCCAGATGCTAATTTCCAAATTTATTTCTCTATCACTTACAGCTTTTTCTAAGCTCCAAATTCAGATATCCTGCTGCTTAATGTGTGTCTACAGTTATGTCTAAGAACTTCAAGCATAACATGATTTAAACAGTATTATTTTTTTTAAAGATTTTATTTATTTATTTGACAGAGAATGAGAGCAAGAGAGCAGAAGCGGGTGAAGTGATAGGGCAGAGGGAGAAGGAGAAGCAGGCTCCCTGCTGGGAGCCAAAGGCAGGGCTCAATCCCAGGATCCTGGGGTCATGACCTGAGCTAAAGACAAATATTTAACTACTGAGAGTACCCAGGTGCCAAAAAACAGAATTCTTTACCTGTAATCCCCACCCCCAGAAAATTCCTTCTTGCCCTGACTTTTCCTTAGATCACCGAAATTTACTGATGGATTTCTCTCCTTTCTCACTTTTGCCCCAACATCACCCCACAGCCTACAGAGCAGCCAGGGTGATCTTTTTAAACTCAGAATCCTACCATACTAACTTTTTTTTTAATCTTTTTGCATAAAACCTTCCAAAGTCTTCCCAATGCACTAAAATTTTAGTCCTAACACTCTACATTGCCTGCAGTGCCTCCCATGAATGGCCCTGACACGTATCCCTGTCTTACATCACCTGCCACTGTCCATGAGCCTAAAGAGTCCCAGACATTCTGGCTTTATTTCTGTTCCTTGAACATGCCAAGATCTTTCCTACCTTAAGAACTTTGCACTTGTTTTTCCCTCTGCTTGTAATGTTCTGCTCCAGATTTGTATACACCAGGATACATTCTGGCATCTAGATCTTGGCTCCAATACTTCCTCATCATTGACATCTCCCTGTCCATTCCATCTAAGTTGGACCACCAATCTTCTTTAGAGCCTCACCCTGAATTATTTTCACCATAACACTTATAATCTGAATCAGTTATTCATGTGTTTGCTTATTTTTGATGTTTCTTGCTCCTGAAAATGTAATCCCCCTGTATAAATGTTTGTTAAATAAATGTAGGAATTTTAATCCTAGAAACTTATGCTAATAAGACAATCAAACCATAAGGATAGCTATCCTAGGACTATTCAAATAGCAAAGAACTGGAATCAATCAAAAATGACCAACAAATTGACTAAGTAAATTGTGTGACCTCCCTGTGACAGAATCATACATAAAAGAATAAAACCCAGAATCAAGTAGTAAACCTGTATTTACTGACTTGGAAAAGTATCAACCAGACACTGCTGAATGAAAAAAGCTGAGTCAACAAAACCTACCCATTTATGTAAAATTATGCCTACATAATATTATGCATATATTATGTACTTATACACACATATATGAAGTCAGATGCTTACAATTATATCTGGAAATATTAACAACGGTTATCTCTGAGAAATCTAGGAATAATTTTTTACTTTCTACAGCCCTCTAAATCATTTATATTTTTATATGAGCACACATTATGTTCACAATCAGAAAAATAAAGATGAAAATTTCTATTCCTAGTCTTAGGCCCATCAGATAGACAACAGGAAGATTTTTCAAAGTGGCTTCAGAGAAGGAAAAAAAAAGCAGTTTTTCAGTACACTGATTCTGAAGCTCTCTATTTCCATTTCCTCCTCCCATCTTAACTTTTTTTTATTGTTATAGGGAATGCGGAAACACTGTCAGCATTGCAAAAAAAAAAAAAAGAAGAAAGAAAGAAAGAAAGAAAGAAAGAAAGAAAGAAAGAAAGAAAGAAAGAAAGAAGGAAAGAAAGAAAAGAAAAGAAAAAAAGAAAAGAAATAAAAGAAATCCAAAAATATTATTAGGGTAAACTTTTCAAAGTGCATTTTAATATGGCATCAAGCATGTTCACATTTTTATTGCTGATTATAATGTTCAACAGCCTGTGACACAATAATTCAGACTTTTTGGCAGACAGAGCCCAGTTTCCATTTCTTCTAGTACAAGATGTGGGGTGTGGAAACTTTCTACTTCCTTGGAAACTCTTCTGAAAACGGGTTTTCACTCATTTCAGCCTCTAAGTGTTTAAGAGGTGACTGAATTTCTGAGAGTGGTCTGACCATTTTAGAACTTCTGGCAATCACTGTAACTTTCGCACTATGTGGACGGGGAAAAAATCCATATTATTAAAAAGTTGTCCTCAATCTCTTTCCCATTTCCTAATTTTTTCATTGAGGCCAAGGTATCAGGGTAATTTTCCTATGGAAACATTGACACTCAGCATTGAAAATTATTGATGTAAATGACCATATCTCTGAATAATAATAATAAAGATAATATTATTGTGTTATTGAGAAGACAACTACAATGTTTTTCCGAAATTCCACCCGGGTTTTTCTTTCTTTTTTTTTTTTTAATTTCTTTCTATTTGTTGTTGTTGTTGTTTACTTGTTTGTTCTGTGCTTTGTTTTTTAAACCACTGTACGATCAGATGGGATACCCATTTCTATTTGACTTCCCGGCTGAAATTCAGAAGATACCTAAACTGCATACAAGTGTTTTGGGATTTTTGTGTTTGTTTGTTTGTTTGTTTGCGCATGTGTGCAGAAAAAGAAAAACACCACCTTTAATGAATTCCTTAACAGGGCAAGATACACTATAGTGAATTTGCTGAAATTCTATCTCCTTCCCTCATTCAGCAGTAGGTTGGCCTCCTAGGACAAAATCCTAAAACAGGCAGCTTTTTTTTTTTTTTTAAAGATTTTATTTATTTGACAGAGAGAAACACAGCTAGAGAGGGAACACAAGCAGGGAGAGTGAAAGAGGGAGAAGCAGAGCCGGGAGCCCAATGTGGGACTCGATCCCGGGTCTCCAGGACCATGACCTGAGCCGAAGGCAGTCGCTTAACCAACTGAGCCACCCAGGCGCCCCAAAACAGGCACCTTTGACATGAGATGTGCAGGTAGAGATGTGACGTGGGATTGTGGACTGAGAAAGTAGGATTCCCACTTCTGCATTCTCTGCTAATGAAATACAGAAGGAAGCTGACCATGCCTGCATGTGGGTGCAAATCAGCTCTGTCCCAGAGTTTCCCACGGCCACAGGGAGGAGAGAGAGGGTAGGTTATGGTGAACCATCCCGTTCATCCTATGGCCGTTCGTGCATCTTCAGAGTTAGAATATGGGCTTTTTCAAGCCCCTGTGAGTCACACTGATTTTGTTAAATGCCCAAGTCTCATCAGTCCCCATGTGTTGATTACCAGATTATCACTTCCGCACTGATGCCTCTAAATCCTCAGCTCCACACCTCACTCCATCCTCGAATACCAGGCTGGCGTCCCTAAATGCCTTCTTGCCTACTGAGCACCCCACTTGCCACGTCACAAATGGATCTTCTCCTGTTCCTCACAGATCTGCTCTTTCTCTTGAGGGCTCCATGCTGGCAGACAACCATCACGCATCTTTCAGTGCTGCCCAAAATTGAAACTTGGGAGGCACGGTTAACTCCCTCCTTTCTTTCTGTATTATAGACTGTCTTCAAGACCTACAAGTGGCGCCTCGGCAATGTCCCTGAACATGGGTCTATTCCCACCACCCTAACTTAACTGTCACTTTTATTTATTTTTTTCCTTTTTTAACAGCTTTATTGGGATTTTTTATTTAATTTTATTTTTTCAGTGTTCCAAGATTCGTTGTTTATGCATCATACCAAGTGCTCCATGCAATACGTGCCCTCCTTAACACCCACCACCAGGCTCACCCATCCCCCACACCCTCTCCCCTCCAAAACTCTCAGTTTGTTTCCCAGAGTCCACAGCTTCTCATGGTTCCTCTCCCTCTCTGATGTACCCCAATTCACATGGACAAGACTGGAGGAGATTTTGCTGAGTGAAATAAGTCAAGCAGAGAATGTCATTTATCATATGGTTTCACTTACTTGTGGAGCATAAGGAATAACATGGAGGACAGTAGGAGAAAGGCTAAGTGTCACTTTTAAAGTCAAGTCCATTTTCCCTTGTCTGAACCAAGGCTTGGCAAACTAGTGCCCCTAGACCAAACCCACCCACTACCTGTCTTTGTAAATAAGGTGTTACTGGAGTGCCCCTGGCTGCCTTTGCATTACACAGTCAGACTTGAGGAGTCCCAGCAGGCACTGTGGGATACATGAACCCTAAAATATTTACTGCCTGGCCCTTTACAGAAAGAGTTTATAACCTCAGGTCTCGACCACAACAACAGCCTCTGAAAGCTGGTATGGCTTATACACGGAATAGAGAATTATTTGCTAGATGAGCAAAGGAAATTTTAAAAAAACTAAACACAACATTTCCCTTCTCAATAATAACCACTATAAATCTCTTTATGCTTTTTCTGGGCACAAACATTCATATTGTCTTTTATTATAATTGACTCACATTAGACATACTAGTTTTCATAAATTGACTCTTTCCTGTTAGCAATATCAAATAAAGATTTCTCTTTTTCTAAGATTTCATGGTTATATAATATTCAATTCTACAAAGATTATTCATGTTCTAAGGTTTTTGATATATATTTTCAAATCATCTAAATTTCGATTTTCCAGTTGTCTCTGGGTAAAGTGTATGTTTACATTCCCATCAGGACTGGGATTAAAAGCAAAACCAAGCTTTAATTTCTCAAATTCTAGCCAAATACTGGTTTTTTTCTTTATTTTAATGACATGGTAGCTCCTGGGTATTTTCATGATAAGAGTAAAATTGAATTTTATATATTCAATAACACAGTGCATTTCTCTTTATGGGAATTGATTAGGATTATTACTTTCCATTTCATGAGTTCAGTGAACACTTTTCTCTTAATTATTAGTTCTCCTAGTAAAATGCTAACCATGGTCCCAGGCCACAGGTGATGCATAGCTCTCTTGACACTGAATCCTAAAAGTGACTCTTGCTGATCCACAGACTTAGGAAGTAAAAAACAATGCCTCTTATCCATACTCACCTGATATAAACAATAATAGCTGTTAATAAAACAAAACAACAGCGATGTAAGCACTTTATATACATTAATTCATTTTAAGCCTTGTGATTACTTTGTTGTGAGCAGTTAATATTCCACTTCATGAATAAGAAAATAGAGGGATAGGGAACCTACAAGATCTCAGAGCCAGATTGACTACAAAGTCCTCTTTGCCATGACACCACACCGTCTCTTAAACTATAACAGTACTAACCCTCTGTTCATCACATCAGCTGTGAATATTTCGGGGAGTTGTCCCTTAACTTTGTTATGGTGTTTTGGCAGAATTTTTTTTACCGTACAGAAATGCCCTATAATCATACAATTAAATATAATCACTTGATATTTTCTTTCTTTAGGATTAGGTTTAGGAAGAAAATCCTCACCCCAGACTTACTTGCAGTTCTTCTGTTTTTAAGTAATTTATTATATAAATTTTTCTGAAACTTGTTTCGGTATTTGGTGTGAAAGCCCAATGTACACAAGAAAATTTCACAGACAGAATCCTCTACTTACAATTTTTTTAAAGATTTTTATTTATTTATTTGACAGAGAGAAACACAGCGAGAGAGGGAACGCAAGCAGGGGGAGTGAGAGAGGGAGGAGCGGGCTTCCCACCAAGCAGGGAGCCCGATGCGGGGCTCAATACCCAGGACCCTGGGATCTGGGATCATGACCTGAGCCATTGCTTAACTAACTGAGCCACCCAGATGCCCCTCTACTTATGAATTTTGATCGTTAAAAAAATGTTTATACACAAACAAAGCTCAAGGCTACAGAAAAAATGACAACAAATGTCATTAATGGTCACTAATATTGTGCCATTCTGGACTCACTTTTTGAACCTAAATTACCCATAAATAGAGGAAAATTTATACCTGATAAATGTGGAATAAAAACAAGTAGGGGCAAGGTAGATTATTAAAACAGACATTAGTGCTATCCATGTAGATATTAGCTATCCGTTTAGAATAGGTATTATATCTCAACTTACTACTATCCACTTGTAAAATTCTAAATGAGTAAGGTTTAAGTGTTAAAAATAAAACAACAGAGACTTTGGAAACAGAAACAAACTGAGGGACTTGGAGGGATGGGGGTGGAGGGATGGGAGAGCCTGGTGGTGGGTACTGAGGGCACCTATTGCGTGGAGCACTGGGTGTGGGGAATGGGGAATGAATCTTGGAACACTGGAAAAAAAATTTAAGTAACAATAAAGAAAAGATAAAAAAATAAAATGAAAAATACACTAGAAACAAAATAAAATAGTTGCCTCATCTTCTTAGCTATTTTACTTTGTTTTATTTTATTGTAATACCCACTTAATGTGAGATCTACCCTCTTAACAACATTCGAAATGTACAACGTAACACAGACCCCTAGAACTTACTCATCTTGAATAACTGAGATTTCGTGCCTGTTTCTCAACTATTCTCAATGCATTTTATTTCATTTAGTGTTTATATCTTTATATACCAACATAAGTCCTTTAAGGAAAAAAATTGAGGGTGTAGATCAAGGGCTAGAAAACCATAGAATATGAGTCAAATACAGCCACAGACTGTTGTAAGTTAAGTTTTATAAAACAATCTTGCTCATTCATTTACATATGATCTATGGTTGCTTTCATGCTACAACAATACCGTTGGGCAGTCTTGGCCACATGGCCTACAAAGTCTCAAATATTTACTCTGACTCTAACAAAAAGTTTTCCCACCCCTGGTATAGTTTAGTAAAGAACAAAACACAGCTGACTGTTGTGACATGGTAACACTTTCCAAGTTGAAAACAGAGTACTTGATAATTTGTAGATATTCTACAACCTATGTAATTACATTTGTAAATAAACAGATATTGAAATAAAGCTGCTAAATAGAGCTTAGCCTTTTCCTCCATAAAGATTTTACTAACATGATCTGTCTTATCTTTTAAAAATATTTTTTTTTATTTATTTGGCAGAGATAAATTGAGAGCACAAGTGCGGGAAGCAGGACCTGAGCCAGGAGCCCAATGCAGGACCTGATCCCAGAACCCTGGGATCATGACCTGAGCCAAAGACAGACGCTTAACCAACTGAGCAACCCAGGTGCCCCTGCCTTTCTTAATCTCATGTCCTAAGCACTTACCATAATGTAGCTGAAACAGGTAAGTAAATGCATTGAATAAATGAGATAATAAATATAAAGCAAAAAAGTATGAAATAGCATAATTGGTTAAATAGGACAATTGAGGTAAAAAACTAGCACACTGGATTCTTGCTGTTGTTGTTGTTACTAGACTGAAAGCTCTCTGCAAATGGACAGAGTCTGAGATTTGGGGGAGGAAGGAATGCTAAGATGACCATTCTTGAATGGCCCAGAATTGGGACAATGAAGGAATCGAGTGCCCAGACCTGAACCACAGAATAGACACACTATAGGTAGGACCCTTAAACATACTGGCAGCAAGACACTGAATGCCTTTAAATATCATCGAGAGTCCAAAGGAGGCTTTGTTTATTGGGTTAGATTTGTCACTATTTACCATATTAACAATCAGCTCTGAGGATTTTAGGATATATTTATTTATTCATTTTCAAATAATATTAATGTACCAAATATATTAGTATAAGTAAGATATTTTTATGAAAAATAAATATATCCCCCTGAAAATAATTTAGTGAGGAGAGTGGCTTTTTTTTTTTTATAATTGTGTAAGCTTCTTTGATGTTTGGCAGAAGACAGCTGAATTCTCATATCTGCTTCTGCCTTCAATCTGTCATGATATATTGTTTTGGCTGAGGCATATGAAGAAAATCCATCCACACACATGCTCTCAAAAATTAAAAAAATTAATTTAAAATGGAAAACATAGGCTTATTGAGTCATACAAATATTCCAAATATGGATATATTTTATTCAATATCAATACTACATTTCTTTAAGAATTATTTATTTGAAGGGAGGGAGAAGCTGAGGGAGAGGGAGACAGAATCCTCAAGTAGATTCCCTCCTTAGCACAGAGCCCGACGTGGGGCTTGATCCCAGGACCCTGAGATCATGACCTGAGCCGAAGGCAGAGGCTTAACCCTCTGAGCCACCCAAGCAGCCCAACAAATATATTGTTCATATCACCTCCAATCGCATCAGTTAAGTCTTTAAATACTGAGCAGGTATCAGGTCATACTAACAAGTATGGGTTTTTGCTTGAAAACTGAAATTTTATCATTAATATCAAATACTGTCACTTGTTTCCCTTGAAGTGACAGGCTCATCTTGTTCAGTTTCACACACAACCACACAAAATATCTCCTAAGTACCCAAATCTGAATATCTATAGTTTATCTATCTATTGTTCTTTGGAGTAAACACTGTGTTTGATGAAAAAAAAAAAAAGTGAGAATTCCAGCCAACATCTCCAACACTCAAGTGTTTCTCCTTGAAGGAACTATACATATTTATGAATGTAGCAGAGATGCTTCATGTGCATTTCCCATTTAGTCACACAAAGTATTTTTAACAAGTCAAAATTGACATTTAACGAAACTAATAATTATTTCTGTTTTATGTGACATTCTTAAGTAATACTGGCATCTGTTTTCTGTTATTCACTGCAAATGCAGGGTGTAGAGGTTTCTACAATCATTGGTCTGGTTAGGTACCATTGCCTTGATACGCCATTGTTCTTGTGCCCACCATTAAAACTGTCAACAGACTAAAAAAGGCAAGTTGTCTGAAAAAAATTTTGACTTCTAAGCACCTTGCAATGATCTGCAACATAAGGGCACACATGCCCTCCAGGGTTCCACAGACCACTCTTTGAGAACCTCTGCACTGCATTTGCCCAGCCCTCATTAAGGCCTTCCCTGGCTCTCCAGTATGAAAGAGTAGATTTCAGAAATACTAAGCAGTTACATCCCACCTTTCACAATAATCCAGTTGTACTCATAATCATTTTTGAGCAGTATTTATTAAACCTGTTAACATTAATGAACACAGGTGCATCTGAGATAATTTACCTGAAGTGAGCAATCATAGTACATGCAAATATAGAGTGACTAGGGAAAAGAAAAGAGGGAAGCAAGTCTGCGATTTTGTACATATTCAAGAAATGTAATAGTAACACCTTGTTTATCAAGAAAAAGGCACTGGTGATTCTCTCCCATTGTAGGTACTATTATTCTTACCTACCTATGTATGCATGTGAATGAGTCTACGCACTTACGTAGAGGCAAGACCACAGAAAGACAGAAAGAAAAGGCAGTTGGTAAGCCAAGGAGAGAGATCTCAGAAGACACCAACCCAGCTGACCACTTGACCTTGGACTTCTAGCCTCCGAAATTACAAGAAGATAAATTTCTGTTGAAGCCACCCACTTGGTGGTATTTTTTACAACAACCCTAGAAGAATAATACAGCGTCGTTCAAATTAGTCAGAGAAAGGTAACCAAATGGAGCGGACCAAATCAACATTACATCATGCTCTTAGTGTCCTCATTCAGTAAGACCAGTTAGGGAAGGACGCTCAGAATCATGGCTCTTCAGACTTCAAATTTGCCTAATTCCAAACACCAGTTGTAACATAAAAACATCTTTGGGAAAGTAAGCAAGTTTTCATGCATATTAATGCTTCTCTTCCCCAATAGCTGTCTGTTCAATCATTAAAAGAAACTCAACTAGAAGTATGATGTGGTTTTCTATCACCTGTTGCCCCTATCCTCTATCCTATCCTCTGTGTTCTCTAAATCACTTATACTTGGCGAGTCAAGGAGAAAAGCTTACACACACTCCCAATCTCTCATTCATTCATTCGCCCGTTCACGCATTCATTTATCTTACCATCTTGCTCACTGAGGAGTTGGACAAAGGCACTCTGAAAACCAGTTAGAATCAAGGAACCATGCTATATCCCAGCAAGGCACATTTTCAAAAAACTTTCTACCTTCACACACAAAAAAATCATTGATATCAACGATAATAACATGTTAGGTGCTTAGAGTCTATGAATAAAAATAAAAGGCATAGGATAAATCCAGGTGAGGCACTGCTGTTTCATTTAGAGGGGCTTCTCTGCGAATGTGAAGGTTGAGTCTAACCTGGAAGGAAACGAAGGAACAAATCAAGGAGGTATCTAAGCAGAAGAAACAGGAGATGAGAAGGCCCTGAGATGGGGTTTGGGGAAGAAGTTCTGTGTGTCTAGAGTAGAATGACTATACACAAAGAAGAGGGACAAGAGAATAGACCAGAGAATTTGGGAGCTGGCTTTGGAGGTTCCTAGGGAGCACCTGAGTCAGTAAGATAAGAAAGCATGAGGAAGAGGACCAATCTAACCTACCTGTTTAACAGGACCCATCGGCTGCTATTTGGAGAACTGACTAGAGCTATAACCAGAAACCAGAGAGAGACTTTTGCAACAGTCTAGACAAGAAATTTGACAGCAGCTTTTGTGTAATTCACATAATTGAGTCACCTTGAGTCCTTTTTTTTTTTTTTTTAATTTACCTTGGGTCCTTTTGAAAACATCCATTCTTGATCCATCCTTTAAAAATTTGATTCAGTAGGCTTAAACTCAGTGATTGATGTAGTTAGTAAGTGTTTCCGGGTGATTCTTCTCACAGGCAAATTTGGGAGGCACAGTCTCAGAGCACAGGGGATGGAGGAGGCAAGAAAAGAGAATACTGGGGAAATACTCTGAAGGTCAAATGGACAAAAGTAGGTGCTGGATATTGATGAGGAACAAATCTAAGGTTTAGTTCAGGCATTGGGATCATCACACATAAAGAGCAAGGCACCACAATGAGTTTTCTTCTGGCAGAGAAAGTAGTAGGAGATCCCTGCACCACCACCCAGTAAGATGAATCTAGCTAAAAATCTTACATAGAAATTGCCTAGACACTCTTTTTTATGATAATTTATTTTATTTTTTCACTGTTCCAAGATTCATTGTTTATGCCCCACATCCAGTGCTCCATGCAATTCGGGTCCTCAATACCCACCACCAGGTTCACACATCCCCCACCCCTTTCCCTTCCAAAACCTTCAGTTTGTTTGTCAGAGTCCAAAGTATCTCATGCTTCATCTCTCTCTCTCTCTCTGATTTACCCCAGTTCACATTTCCTTTCCTGCTCCCACTCTCCTCCATGTTATTCCTTATGTTCCACAAGTAAGTGAAACCATATGATACTTGACTTTCTCTGCTTGGCCTATTTCACTCAGCATAATCTCCTACAGTCCTAGACACTCTTCCAATTCACTAGACCCAGTAATTTGTATGGACTTCTCCACCACACCTATCAAACCCACTCTACTTCTGGGCCCTGCTGGAAGCATGGGGAAATGGGAGGGGCTGAGAAGCTTCTGGAGTGGTGGAAATCACAGATTCAATAGTTTACAGTAACCAATGCACATTCTTTGGACAAAGCAAAGATTATCATATTCAGAGATGCTCACTAGGGGTGCCTAGGAGGCTCAGTCATTAAGTGTCTGCCTTCGGCTCAAGTCATAATCCTAGAGTCCTGGGATCATCGAGTTCCGCATCGGGCTCCCTGCTCCGCAGGAAACCTGCTTCTCCCTCTCTCACTCCCCCTGCTTGTGTTCCCTCTCTAGCTGTGTTTATCTCTGTCAAATAAATAACTAATCTTAAAAAAAATATATGCTCACTAGAAAAATTTTTATCAGTTTCTTTCAAAATGTTGAATCTTCATTTGCTTGAGAATCAGTACATGTTTAAGCCATAATTAGCACAAGTTGCTATCCAGTTTACCTTTGGTTAACCTTCTTTATGTAACGAAAGCCTGACCGGACGAGCTAACGGAGTGGTTAAACAACTCATTCTTTTTCTCATAGGAAATGTCTAAAATTCTTCCTCTAGCCCAAAAGAAAGCAATCTTAAATTTGATATGATTTAAACAGCAGATTTTGTGAGGTGATTCATGTTTTTCCAGTGAAGAAAAGTAAATGTCACTATAACTTTGGTGCGTCTTCTTTACAGAGAGGCGTTCCTTGTTTTGTTCCTTTGTGTCTTTCTGTACAAACGCCCATGTATTTTTTTTTAAAATCATCAAGCACTGACTTTCTGAATATAAGTCATACTTAATGCCATAACTCTTACATAGAATATTTTTTGTTTTACTTTACCTATAGTAAAGAAGAAAAAAAGGTAAAATACTTCATTTGCCAGAAATCATGATCAAGTTTTGGATGAAATTTTGCACTCCATAATAAACAAACACCAAATATAAGCCAAAGAATCTTCTGAAAATATTCAGCGGTACCTGGTTATAAGGGGATTACATTTTGTATCACTGCCTAGAGACATCTAATTTTTCACTGATCACAGGATTCGGTAAAGATACTTATACAACATCTAACTTCTCAGAAGCAATCTTTCTTCCACTTTGTTGGCAGTCTCTTCAGGACTTTTAATAAACCCTGTAAACAGTGATTAATGTTATAGTTAGCATTTGATCCTACCATTGATTGGTGGAATCTGGGAAGCCAGAATCTACTAGAACATTCTCATCTTCCATTATCACCTGCCAAGTGTTTGATTACACAAAAGCATTCAAAAACAGTTGAAAAGTAAGCAGCGTCTCACAAAGGCAAGAGATTTATCCTTCCTTGCATCACTTCCTTTTCAACTCCATGAGCATTTGTTTCATATCAAAATTCATCATGAAGTAATAACACCACATGCAGGCCATATCCGCTCTGCATTCCTGAAGCACTCATCCATTCCTTCGTTCAATAAATATGTAGCACTTTCTACATGTTAGGAAAATTCTTTTTTTTCCCTTGAGATTTTTTATTTATTTATTTGACAGAGAGAGAGCACAAGCAGGGACAGCAGCAGACAGAGGGAGAGAGAGAAGCAGGCTCCTCACTGAACAAGGAACCCATCCAGCGGCTCTAGCCCAGAACCCTGGGATCGTGACCTGAGTTAAGGTAGTTGCTAAACTGACTGAGCCACACTGGAATCCCATGTTGGGCAATTTCTTAAACATTGAAGACCCAGTGACAACAAGAGACAAGTTCATTATTCTTAGAGTTTACATTCTGGTGGGAAGATGGACAGCCAATAAAGCGAAACAGAATATGCCATTCCACATGGCGATGAGTGCTATGACAAAAATAAAGTAGGATCCTGGAGAAACCAAAGGATACATGAAAAATTAGTGAAATTTGAATAAGATGTGCAGTTTAGTCAACAATATCATAACAAAACCAATTTGGACATGATCATTGATCACACCAAGCCTATGTAAGATGTTAACATTAGGACATGTGGGAGGAAGGATGTAGGGAATTAAAATTAACTCAAAATAAAAGGTTTAAGTGAAAATAAAGAAAGCAGGGTGGTAGAGAAAAGAGCAGCCATAGGAGGCTGGAGAGGACAGTTTTATTTGGGATAGCCAGAGATCCCTTCTTTGAGGAGATGACATTGGGATAGGTTCCTGCACACAAAGACTGAGGTGAAAAGTCTTCCAGGCAGAAGAAACAGCCAGTGCAAAGGTCACAAGGCAGGAATGAGTGTCATGGATTTCAGACAGAGAAAAAGGCCTGATGTGGATGCAGTCAAGAGGGAAAGTAGGGAATTGGTTACAAACTGGGCAGGGAACAAGATGTGGCCAGACAGCACTGGACTACATCAGTGCTGATAACTA
The DNA here is from genome assembly GCA_004023965.1 of Spilogale gracilis. Lineage (NCBI taxonomy): Eukaryota > Metazoa > Chordata > Mammalia > Carnivora > Mephitidae > Spilogale > Spilogale gracilis. Next base: position 102,377 of record PITA01005982.1, read on the forward strand.
TGGGAGTTTTCAAGAAAGAGAAAATTGGGACCTTCTTTAAATGCTTCAAGCATTTTAAGTCAGTTGGAGACAGGGTGGAGGGAGATAAAAACAGAAGCCAGGAGATTAAATGGGAGACACCTGCACAATTCCACAAGTTACTGAGTTACTAAGAGAACCAGGGAAGATATGCTGAATTCTCAGGATCAGTTTTGAAAGCAGAGCCATAGGACTTACCAATTGATGGGATGTTGGGTCTGCAAAAAAGGGAGGAGGTAAGTATGACTCCTGGATAACTGACCTGATTGTCATTGTGTACCAACATGGCATGCTGGTTGGTGGGGGGGTTCAAGAGTACAATCTGAAATGTAAATGTGGATTATGCTGAATATTCTAGAATGTCTTAGAAGAAAGACCATGATACCTCAATTTACCTGTAAATATGTGTTTCTCTTTTCATCCTGTGCTATTGATGTGATCAAATTACATGGATTACAAACACCATGACATCAGAAAACGTATGTGGCTCAGGAGTTGGCTTTCATGGTGGGCTCTCTGATTCCACCTCAGTCCTATAGGAGTCAGGTAACGCTGGTAGATGAAATAGGAAAATACCTAGTTAGAGCTCTTGCTCCAAGTGTAGTTATATTTAGGTAGAAATATAGCTATAGACACAGATACAGCAATAACCTGTTTCATTAAAAGTGAAGCTATTGACTATCAAATTTGGAGCAGAGGACAAAGCAGGTGTCCCTAAGCTGCTTCTAACGTAAGAAAACAAAAGAGAAATGAGTGCAATCTGAAAAATCCATTCAGAGACAGGATGAGAGCTGTGTGTGCCACTAACAGAAACTACTTGGAAATGCTTTGAATCCAGGAAAGAGACAACCCTAAGTCAGCTTGAGTCAGATAAAGCAAGACACTAGTGATGTTTAAAAATGAAAAGGATGCCAGGGGTTAAGTGCACAGCACTGGTCACCCAACCAGAAAGGCAGGTGTAAGACGGGGATTTTGGAATTAGGAGACTCACTTCAAATCATACCTCTGCTACTAACTTGCCTGGGGCAAGATTTTTAACTTACTTGAGCCATAGATGTCCAGCCATAAAATGACTAATTGTTATTTCTCAGGTTGTTGTGATAAGTTTATGAGATTTAGGGAATGCTATCTACACAGTATCCACAACATTCTAGATATTCAATAAATGAAAATACCCTTCTGCTTCACTCTCCTCCAACCACACCAGTGTGTTTCCCCTACCCCAGAGTTTACACCAAATGTTCAGAGAGCAATGCACGCCATTGACTAAAAGGCCTTCTTTATAGGGACTCTAGTACAGTCTTTTCTTCAGGCTGCCAACGTTTTCATAGACTTTGGAAAACATAACTTATGATGTACTGCAAAGTGCTTATTTCCCATGACATCTCTACTGAAATATACGGGTGTCTGTAGGCTTTTATGTTTCCCACTTTATTCTCTTTTTTACTATGCCAAATAAATAATACAAGAAAATTATAATTGATACTTTATTCAGGAACATATTTCCTGGGAAATAGAGGTTTTCCAGGTGTTGAGTCATACAAGGAAAAATATGTGATAATTGCCTCAGAATAATCAGCAATTATGATGGTATTTTACTTTTGTGCACATAAGGATTGTCTATGTTAAGCACAAAGATAGGCGAATTTCGCATTAAAGAGATGGAATTTTACGTGCAAATCCTCCCTTATTAGTCTTCTCTCTAATTAAAAGTACAAACTGTAAATATGAGAACCAATGTAACATCAAATTATATTGAAGAAGCTAACTGAGGCAATACATCAACTCATCCCCTTTTTTCAAACATACATTTACCTTAGTCTCCTCCAAAGAATCTTTGTCAGTTATAAGAACAGTAAATGAAGCAAGGAGTTGATCCAATTATCTGATTACCTTGGACTTTAAGCCTATAGAACAGACATTAATCACGTATGATTCCCCTGATAGGGGTATGCAATCCATAGCCCACAGAGGGGCTGGCTTTCCATTCTGGACAATACATGTCACTTTCACTATTCTCTTCCTCCCATATTTTCTTCCCCTAATCCTTTTTTTCAGGCCAAGGAGTATAAATGGAAATTAGGGTATAATAATGTGAATAGGAGCACCTGGGTATTTTTTTTTCTTTTTAAGATATAGGATAAATTTTATATCCTCATTTGATTTGATCCCACTTAAAAGAATCCAATATCCTCTTCTATTCACTATCACATTCGTCTTTCAGGTTTCATGTACAGTCTAGGCTGTGATTCTTTTTTTTTTTATTGTTACTTAAATTTTTTTTTCCAGTGTTCCAAGATTCATTCCCCATTCCCCACACCCAGTGCTCCATGCTTTAGGTGTCCCCAGTACCCACCACCAGGCTCTCCCATCCCTTCACCCCCCTCCCTCCAAGTCCCTCAGTTTGTTTCTGTGCCCAAAGTCTCTGTTGTTTCGTTTCCCTCCCTGGATTACCCTAGTTCTCATTTACTTTCTTTCTCCTACTATCCTCCAG